>JAPJBO010000717.1:0-119005 GCA_030068145.1 Diplonema papillatum
ACCAGTGTAACCAGTCTGTAACCGGGATGTAACCGCTGTAACCACTTGTAACCAGCATGTAACCACTGTAACCGAGTGTAACCAGTCTGTAACCGGGATGTAACCGCTGTAACCACTTGTAACCAGCATGTAACCACTGTAACCGAGTGTAACCAGTCTGTAACCGGGATGTAACCGCTGTAACCACTTGTAACCAGCATGTAACCACTGTAACCGAGTGTAACCAGTCTGTAACCGGGATGTAACCGCTGTAACCACTTGTAACCAGCATGTAACCACTGTAACCGAGTGTAACCAGTCTGTAACCGGGATGTAACCGCTGTAACCACTTGTAACCAGCATGTAACCACTGTAACCGAGTGTAACCAGTCTGTAACCGGGATGTAACCGCTGTAACCACTTGTAACCAGCATGTAACCACTGTAACCGAGTGTAACCAGTCTGTAACCGGGATGTAACCGCTGTAACCACTTGTAACCAGCATGTAACCACTGTAACCGAGTGTAACCAGTCTGTAACCGGGATGTAACCGCTGTAACCACTTGTAACCAGCATGTAACCACTGTAACCGAGTGTAACCAGTCTGTAACCGGGGTGGAATGCTTTGTGCGCTTCACTCGGTGACAGTGATAAGTTCAATGATAATGAACGCGAAAGGAAGAAAATTAAACGAATTGCACTTACGATGGGGTAACCCCCCGAGATAGCCGCTGAATGGTGAGAGAAACAGGCTAGCCCAGGAGGTCACGGGGGACGGAGGGCGGGAACCCAGGTCCCCTGGACCTCGCGCTGAACGCGGACACGAAAAACAAGACAAGCAAACCGGTGTGGGTGGGTGGGAACTTTTGTTGTCTGATTCCTTTGAATCCGGTGCCCAACACCTTCCTAGAGAGTGGTTCGTTACGCGCTTAGCATTCCCACGATGAATCGACAGAATGCTTTGTGCGCTTCACTCGGTGACAGTGATAAGTTCAATGATAATGAACGCGAAAGGAAGAAAATTAAACGAATTGCACTTACGATGGGGTAACCCCCCGAGATAGCCGCTGAATGGTGAGAGAAACAGGCTAGCCCAGGAGGTCACACCACCAAACCCATATCGCCAGTCAGGAACTGCCTAACTGCAAGTGCCATGTCGGCCATATTCTTATCGGAAATTGCCGATAACGGAACCCGTGACGGAAGGTCAGCAGGATTCCCGGCGCTTTTTACCCAGCGCACAGATAAGGAAATGTTCATGTGGCGCAGGCGTGTGAGCCCGTTCACCACGGCATCGTTCAAAGTCTGCGATCGCAGACATGCCCCTTTCCGAGCAACACCCTGCACCGTCGTGTTGTCGACCACGACGGTGACCGTGCCGCCCGCGTACTTGTCAGGCACTGCCGACACACAAAGTTCAAATGCAAGGGCCTCCAGCTCGTTGATGTGAAGGCCCTTTTCTTTCCTGGACCACCGCGAGCCCAGAACTTCGATCGCGTTGGTGGCGACGTCAACCAGCACGCCGCCCCATCCCTCGAGACTTGCGTCCACAAACACGGTGAGCGACGGCACCCGGGCCGTCACTGGCATTCTTCGCTTCTCCAACACCGCGCGAACCCAGCCGTCGAGTAGCCGCTGCACACTACCCGAGAGGCGAACCGTCTGGTCGACGGCCTTCTCGCCCCGGTTCAGCGCATTCGTCAACCGGCGAAGAAACTTCAAGGCGAAGTAGAACTCGCCGACGAAAACACCCACGATGGCCGACGCGTGCAGCAACCGACCACCCAGCGTCTCCAGACCGGACGCGGACATCGCACCCTTGCGCACCTCTACCAGATCCCGTGCCAATTTCTTCGACAACCTTGCCGAAATGCCGACCTTCCCGCTCTGGTGGTCCCAGTCCACCCCGATAAACTCGTACCGGGTGCTGGCGGTTCTCGTGTCGGCGTCCTTCCACGTAACCTTCGAACGAGCTGCCAATTCGTCGACCTTGCGGGACGCCTCGAGCACGTCTTTCCGGGACCCCGCGTAACGCACGTTGTCGACCCACGTGTGCACCGTCACAGCCGCTGGCACCGCATGCGCCGTCTTAACGAAATCGGGGTGCCCGGCGATCGTCGAAGTCAACGTGTGCATCAATTCCGGTGCACACGTGTGGCCCATCGGCAGGCGGGTGAGTTCCCACCAATCGCCTGCGTCGTCCTGGAAGCGAAAGGCATCCCGTGCCCCCCGCGGAACTTCTACGCCGTAAAAACCGCAGCGGAGGTCGCGTGTCGAGCCACACTCCGCGTGCACCGCGTCGAGGTACGTGCTGACGTGCTTCAGCGGTACCTGGGCCTCGTAGCCATCCGCCTCGATCGCGTCGTTCGCCTCGTGCGTCCACAAAATAAAACGTTGGCGCAGAGCGCCTTCCTTTTCCTCCACCACAGTGAAGGGGACGTTGACCGACCTACCCGGGCCGCTAGCCCGTTGCGCAATGCCGTTCAACTCCAGCTCCTCCGCATGCTTCGCTTGCAGCCGCGAAACCCGTCGAGAAGAAGACGGCCGCAATTTCGCCACATCGAACGTCCGCCGCCACGTCTCATCGAACCTGGCCCGCGTCGTCTCGCTCATACGCCCACGCAACAGCCCCACGTTCATGGGTCGCACGTTGTCGACGTGCAACGGCGAAGCCTTCTCGTCCTCCGTCTTCGGTAGGCGCGTCTGTTTGCCGCGCTTGAACACCGAGTGGTGCTGCCGCATGAACCGTCTCGGATCATCGTGGCCCCGCTTCCGGCCCTTCACAGGTGTTCGGTCACCTCCGCCGTCCTCAACACGCGCGCCAGTGCCACCACATCCGATGTGTACCGCACCGTCATTTGCGCCAACGTCGGGTCGACGTTGTCGGTGGTGTGTTTCGCCAAGCGCGAAATCAGGTGCTCGGGAAACGGAGCTCCCGCCGCTTTCGCGCACACGAGGTGGTCGACCGCCCCTCGTTTGATACTGTGTGCCGAGTACCGGCACATCCGCGGTTCGCGCGCCCACATCCCGTCGAGCTGCGACGTTGTCACCGGCGTCAGCGGGCTGAAATTCCCCGCGCCACGTACCAACGCCGCGATCTCCTCCGTCAACGCCCCGCGAATCACTGCTGTTTTGCTCAGACAATACGGGTTTCTGGAACGCCCCTTCGGAAGCGTTCCCCAGTCGATGATCACCTCCGTGGTGCTCACCAGCACAAAACACGGGCGCGTCAACAGTCTCACCTCCGCCCAGCGCGACGCCGTCTTCCACGCCACGAACGCTGCCAAACGCAGGTGCGGCACCTGCCGCCTCGCCCACGAAATCAGCGTCTCCCTCGGGATACCCTCCGCCTGGGACAGGGGGATAGACGCCCCATCCCCACGAAGCACCGACGCCAGCACCTTCAACGGCTTGCTGTCCACCCCCATATGGCCAAAAACTGCCGAAAGGAGGCGGGAATACCCCAACATCCCCTGGGGTTCCACTGACGTTGCCACAACAAAAAGCACAGCCACATCCGGGTTGAGGCCCAGTCCACGCCCACTGGCCCACGCCTGGAACCGGCGCCACATATTGCGCCGGTCGTCCACCGTAGAACTCGCCCATGCCCGACCAACTGCCTGCTGCAAACGGCGGTGCGCCTCCGCCACCGACACCCCATTCTCCTTGTGTCTCGCCGCAAGAGCCCGGGAAATCCCCACGCCCGCCTTCGACGCAACCAACTCGTGGATCGCCTGCCCGATGACTGAGGCTGCGCGCGCCGACGGTTTCAGCACGTCTGCTACCCCGAGCGAGGATGCGGGAAACTGCGAAGAGTTGGTTCTCCCGCTCTCGCGTGAAAGGCCGGTGGTCGGGTTCTGATCGGACCGGTCGCTCGGGAGAAGATGGTCCGCGTCTAGGGCGCGCCGAACGGCCGCCAAAACCATCTCGGTCTCCACTTCGAGAGGAAGTCTGTGGTTGGTGAGGGGAGGGGCCGGCGGCACCGTGACTGCCGCGGGGGTGGGAGGATTGCTTAAAAGAGGGGGAGGAAGAATAACTGGCCGTGCAGGGGTAGCCCCGCTTACTTGCCGGGGGAACGCCAGTCACTTCCCCCCGTAACCGTTTCCCTGACCATACCAAGACTTGCCCCCTTTTCCGCCTTTGCCTTTCTTCCAAGCAGGCGTCGCGTTCCACTTTGGCGTCCTGTTCTTCTCCTTCTCCAGGTCCCCTTTGACCTTCGCCATCAACCGCTCGACCAAGTCGCCGGACTCGGCTTCCATTTCCCGTAGCATCCGGGACCGCGGGACCTTCTCCACGCACCAACCGTAGTTGAGGCGGACATCCAGCAACAGCTCGTTGCCCAGCCGGACCAGCTCTTCGTTGGCCGACCACCCCGCCGACCCGGCTGCGACCCCAAGGATCCACGTCTTCAGCTTCTCGAAGCTCGCCTTCAAGAACGCGCCCCCCGGGGCTCCGACGTACCCAGCCACGTACTCCGAATGCAGGTCGCGAACAAGCCCGTGCGGGTCGGACGCCGCAACATCCGCCCATTCGCGGACATCCTTCAGACTGTACCGCACGGGCAGCGCGTACTGTGCTGCCGCCCCCTCAAAGGCAGCAGCCGACAGGTTGGCCGCCGGTAGCCCCGAAAGCCGTCCGTGTAGCGAGGCGATCTCCGCCTTCTGCTGCTCCACCACTGCGTACAGGTCCTTGACCAACGCGGCTAGGCCCCCGCTCGCGTCCACGGACGCCCCAGCAACAGGGGGCGGAGGGAGAACCGGTGGCGCCACCGGCTCAATGGGATCGGCCTCGGCGTCCCTCCGCTCCGCCTCGGCCCACATGCGGCACGCGGGCACGCCTTCCTTCCAGCATCCACTCGCCTTCATCACGCGTCGAAACAATGGGCCGTTCGTGACCCCGACCTCCGCCAGCACAGCAATGAGCTTCCAAGGCTCCCAGGACTCTACGAAGCCTAAGCCCTCCGAGGCAGCCGCAAACTCGAAAACTTCGCACGCAACCTTGCGCGCCAACGCAACGGCGTCTCCGGCACCCCCAAAGAAGAACACGGCCCACCTCTCTAACTCCGGCAGGTTCACGGTGCGGCGAGGAAGGACGGGTCCTACCGCATCTTCGAACGCACTGCGGACATCCGCCGGCACCGCGAACGTGGTGTATCCAGTGGTCGTCGCCTTTCGGAAGGGGCTTGCTGCCATGTTTTCTTTAACTTGCGTAACAAACTTTTGTTGTCAATAAAGTACAGAAACTGTAGCTTTTAAATCGTTGGTAACTTTTGTTGTCTGATTCCTTTGAATCCGGTGCCCAACACCTTCCTAGAGAGTGGTTCGTTACGCGCTTAGCATTCCCACGATGAATCGACATAACCGCTGTAACCACTTGTAACCAGCATGTAACCACTGTACCGGGTGTAACCAGTCTGTAACCGGGATGTAACCGCTGTAACCACTTGTAACCAGCATGTAACCACTGTAACCGAGTGTAACCAGGGATGTAACCGCTGTAACCACTTGTAACCAGCATGTAACCGCTGTAACCGAGTGTAACCAGTCTGTAACCGGGATGTAACCGCTGTAACCACTTGTAACCAGCATGTAACCGCTGTAACCGAGTGTAACCAGTCTGTAACCGGGGTGTAACCGCTGTAACCACTTGTAACCAGCATGTAACCACTGTAACCGGGTGTAACCAGTCTGTAACCGGGATGTAACCGCTGTAACCAGTCTGCAAGTGGTTACAGCGGTTACTTCCCGGTTACAGACTGGTTACACTCGGTTACAGCGGTTACATGCTGGTTACAAGTGGTTACAGCGGTTACATCCCGGTTACAGACTAGTTACACTCGGTTACAGTGGTTACAAGTGGTTACAGCGGTTACATCCCGGTTACAGACTGGTTACACTCGGTTACAGCGGTTACATGCTGGTTACAAGTGGTTACAGCGGTTACATCCCGGTTACAGACTGGTTACATAAGTGGTTACAGCGGTTACAGACTGGTTACACCCGGTTACAGTGGTCACATGCTGGTTACAAGTGGTTACAGCGGTTACATCCCGGTTACAGACGGTTACAGACTGGTTACAACATGCTGGTTACAAGTGGTTACAGCGGTTACATCCCGGTTACAGACTGGTTACACCCGGTTACAAGTGGTTACAAGTGGTTACAGTGGTTACAGACTGGGTACGCACTAGTTAAACTCGGTTACAGGTCTCGTTGGTGGGGGACTCGAAAACAAGAAATACGAGTGTGAGAAGGTTCGTAAAGCTTCACAGATTCCCTTGGAAATCCGTGAAGCTTGAGGTTTTTCACCGCACGATCTGTGTCGCTGTACCGTACCGTTCGGCCGGGGGGCGGTGCCCCCCGGATCCCCCCCTTTTTTTTGGAAGGATTGGTGCAAAGAAAAGCCGGGCTTCGCCCGTTTAGATTCGGAGGTGTGTATATTCGATCGGGAAAAAGGACCAGCCGCCCAGTAGTGGCTGGCCACCAAATACTAGGTGTCTGGTGGCCTTGGGTTTTGGGTTTTATGTTTCCATCTATGCCCCCCCCCCCCCATACAGGCTACACGGTGCAGTAGTAAACTTGTAAAATGACCCTTTTGCTAGTAAATTTACTAGTAAAAATTTTTACTAGTAAAATTTACACTTTTACTAGTAAAATTTACAAGTGCACTAGTAAAAATTACAAGTGAATTCAGGTGGTTTTCAGTCCAAAACAGTGATTTATAGGGCGTTTTGCGTGAAAAATTGCGAGATCGAAAACTGGGGAGGTTTGGTCGATGTGCACTACCCCTCGGACTGAGTTGGGCAGGGTTGTTGGGAGCCTTGATGGGAATCATCTCCCCTGATATACAGCCGCGCCGTTGAAAAAGGATGAGAGGAGCGCGCACTCAACTGGAACTGTACCCTGAGACTTTTGTTGAGCTAGTTGACAGCTGCCGAGGAAAAGCGTCTACAAAATGAGAAGAAACGGAGGCAAGAGAGACACACTGTGAGTGGTGTCGTGCCAAATTCACAACAGTGAAACACACTCTACAATGGCGAAGTGAGGAGTTCCACACAGCCCATCAATGTAACACTCGGGCTCGACCATAATAGTCAGAAATTTGTGAGGTTTCGTAAACATGAAAAAGCGGACGAGGCAGCAGGAAGAGTTCTGAACGGACGAAGCGTCTTTGATGTGGATCAATATGTATGCGTGCAAGTGCACTTGTAAATTTTACAAGTGCACTTGTAAATTTTACTAGGGAACTGTTGAGATTTCGAGGTGTTTTTGGGAAGAACAGTAATTTTTAAGGGGGCTCGCGTAAGGGTCACCCCCTGGAGGCAGGTGGGGTGACCTGCTTATTGTGCGCAGCGCTCGTTGTGCCTGTGCCATGCCACAAGTAGCGGTTGTGTTCATATCGAATTCACGACACTTAGTTGTTGTCCTGCATGCACCCAAGGTTTGGTATGGGACGCCGGCCCACTGCTCCATTCCAGACTGGGAAAGCACGATCTCAGTAAAAATTGATCAACCCCACGCATTTGTGAAATACCCAGCACCCTGATTTCCCATTGAATTCCCTGATCCAAATCCAAAAAGAAATCCACAAATGAGCAAAGCCGCCCCGTCGCCGACAACGCCTTCTTCCAAGAAGCGCAGGACAGAATCTGCACAACTGGCAGCAGAAGAGTCGAAGCAGGTGGGTCAGTGTATTGCTGACTTCGTCGAGTTGTACTGCGTGAAGAAGGCGGACAAGGAGGTTCTTCACGGACCGCTGAAGGTCCTGGTCGGAAAGATTCTGGGCATTTCGTTCGGCACCCGAAATGGGATGATCAGCAAGAGCATCTCGACGAAGTTCAAAGGCATGGCTACGCCTAAGAACCTGGCGGAGGTCGGTGACAGGGACCTCTACGCAATCAGAAGAAACGCAAACACGGAGCTTGCGTTTTGTGGCATTGCGTTGAGGTCTCTCCCCACACCGGGCGCGAGGGCCACCGAAGCTTTCAAGAGGCTCACGCAGGCAAGCCAGATAAACCTCGAAGAATGTGATATGACGCAGCTGTACAAGGCTTGCGCGAACGACAGCATGGTGACCAAGTCACCTTCATCGCGGGGCAGGGCTGCACATACTCAAAGGTGGCCGGAGATAACGGTGCTGGGTGAGCGAGTTTTCTCGGAAAAAGAAGAACGTCCTGGACGATATTGGTGTATCGTTATAGAAAACGGATGCACCATCATTCCAGATGGCAAGGAACCAAAGCTGTGCGGTAACACGCTGGAGTTCACGTTCCTTCGTGAAATGGTCTCACGCAACTTCGCAGTTGGAGAATACTGTGGTACGTACGAAGTTCCCCCCGCCCAAGCGATCCAGCATGGTCAGGAGATTTTGGTTGAGGCGAGCGGCGGTGTTACTCAAGTAAACATACCCCTGGCCAATCCAAAAGTTCACGCTGGTGCCAGGGTTGTGCAAAGGTCGTGGAAGACGTCCATCAAAGGGGAAGCAGCTGACCCTGAGAGGATCCCGGTTGTCGAAGACGGTGATTCCGAGGCGGATGTGCAGCAAAGTGAATCTGACGATGACTCTGTAGTATTCCGGGGTGAGATCTAGCCTTTCCACCTTCCGTAGCACTGGCGTCTCTTTTATTCCCTCAGTTTCTCTCTTCCCGCCAGGGACTTTAAAAGGTTGAGTTTTAGTTTGTGCAGTCCGATGCATCTCACATGCATGCAGTTCTGGCAAGCTTTCTGCACTTCGAGCAAGGTTTTGCCCTAAGCACGTTTTGTTTCCGATCCACAAATGGAGGAGAACGGGGATGTGTCGCATAATGCACTTCCAACAAGTGGTACTTAGATTTTGCAGGTGCTCTCAATTTCTGGAACCGGTCATTATGAGTTATTTGCAATGTTCTCAAAAGCCCACACAAATTCCGGTTCGTCAAATCGTAGAACCGGTAGGCTCGAGTCTCTGTTTCTTGAGCCCATAGGGGCACCCCGTTTTTTTTTTTTTTGTCAACCTCCCTGAATCATGAACAACAAAGTTGGTTTCCATCTTTCGTCACTCTTACAGTTATACCTGTTAGGTAGTCCGCAGCACGACAGCAAGGAGCCGGGAATCGGCTACACCAATCGTCCATTTGTACCAGCTCATAACGCATCGCGTCTCTGGGGTTGGCCTTTGCTGCCACATGTCTCCCTCTCGGCGCACTACTCCTGACGACAGGCTCGCACTACTCTGGGATTGAACAAGAAGGACAATTGCCTCAGGAAAATCATAGAATGAATCAATATCATGCATCGACGGCGCGGGCCATCGGCGACGTAATCGCAGCAAATAGGATGGACCTTGGCATGTCTATGCGACAATGTGCTGTTCTTGGTTCGCTCGTCAAGGAAGCGCTAGGTCTTTCAATGGGCCTGTCGCAAAAAACCCTCACTGGGAAGGAAGCGAGGTTCAAGGCCATGGCCGAGGATCATTTGGGCAACATGTGGAAGTCCATGGAGTTCCTACTCTCCAAGTTTCCTTTTGCGTTGCACGAGTGCCCGCCTGCAGTGCTGATAACGGCAGACGGGTACAAGCCGGGAAACGCATTCCGTGGAGCAGCAAGGCAGCGACTTGCCATTGGGCTGACAGGGGGTATCAAGGCAACGCGGTTTCTCACTGTGTGCGACAGGCCGAAGCCTGACTTCCACGGATGGTGGATCTTCCACTGCCTGCCACAGTTGACTGCCATACAGGAAAGTACCTTCGTCAAGAAGGAATTTTGCATCCCACTGCGAAAATTCCTTTTTGGTGGTGACCACGCCGAATTATGGTCATTATTTCGAGGTGTTGGCGGAAGCGGTCACAGAAGCGCGTTCTGTGCCACACCCATCGACGAACGACTCGAACATCTGCACTCTTGTCCACGGCTCAGTCTCCAAGAAATGGATGCGAGAGGCTTCCATTGCAACATTGCTTCGCGTTTAATGCAACCAGCGTACACTGTGACGCCTGTCCTGCACGATGTGAAGGGAATCATCCGGCTCATTCTCCGAACGCTGCCGAATGCTACTCGGGCCGAAGAGGAGGTCCTTGGGACCACGAACGGAAATATGACGGGCACGCAAGCACGAGATATCCTTCGCAACCTCCTCAGCCAAACACAAGGTAACCAGAGTGTGTTGTGTCGTGCAATGGATGTACTCATCTATTTCCGGTACCAGGACACACCCGTCCGATTCTACTGATCGCAAGGACTTCTTGTATGCTGTCTTGAGCTACCACGTGCTCATGTTTGCCTTGGAGTGGGGAAACCCTGGTCTGCCTACGCGCATAGTCTCGAGCACTGGTTTGACGCCGAAGACGCGCATCGGCTCATCCTGTCTGATGAACTCTTCGAACAGTGCAACGGTGAGCGCAAGAGGTGGGTTTCCTGCACGTCGCAAGCAACGATGGAGCGGGATTTCCAGTCCTTCGAACTACAGACGAAGCATCTCAAGGAAGCAGGCTCCAAAAAACGAAGTATGCCCGACCTCGCGCCAGCATACCGTGAGCGCTTGCCACATCTGTATCGGTACGATACCATCTTCCTCTGCAAGTGCATCACAAACAAATGTGCAGTCTGGAAGAAAGCCGCCGAGAGCTTGGAAGCACGCCTCCATCATGCCGGTTTGAGTGACCACGTGTGCCGGAAAAGTGGATGGGGACAGAAGTTCCGTAGCCTTCCAGATTGCGAAGGTGAGTTGCTGAAGATCTGCTTTTGCCGTGAGACACCATGGCACGCGAACCTGCCCGATGCCGATGATGATGACGACGTCTCCAAAGACAGCAGCGAGGACGAGGCTGCCGAGCACCAGTGCATCATGTGTGAAAAATGCTTCCCTCGAGTCGAGGGCCTGTTCGCCCACTACGACTCACAGCACCGCCCCAAAGTTACTTGTGAATGCACAACAAACTGTCCAGCCTGCCACAAAACGACCCGCAAGAGTGGGTTGAGTCAACATCTGCTCTACACTCATGCAGAGAAGCTCACGAAGCTCACATGTCCACTGTGCATGAAAAAGTTCGGCAACGGACGCCTCAAAGATTCCCACATGCGCGAGGTCCACAGATGAGTAAGCTCTGCTTTGCTTTGCAATCACCATGGTATTCCCAGCTTTGTACTTCTGCTTATTGCCGCACTTCGCTCTGTACTATATCCTAGCCCAGCTTTTTCAATGAGTGACCGCACTACCCTGAGCCCCAATACTGGACTGGTTTCAGGTGGAAAATTTGGCAGATGATCATGATCAGAAGGTCCTACTTGGGCGGTTCGGTTTCCTCGCACATTGTGTACACGGTGCAGTAGTAAAGGCTTTCACTAGTAAATTTACTAGTGGTTTTACAAGTGAAAATGGTTTACAAGTGCCACTAGTAAATTTTACAAGTGCACTTGTAAAATTTACAAGTGATTTCAGGTGTTTTGGCAGGTGTTTTGGGGTGAAACAAGAAGAAACTGTAGCAAGTGAAGCACACATTCAGAAGCACCGGCTTCTTTTTCACCTAACTCGTCAAAATGGGGCTGGGAGAGCAGAGCAAAGTGACAACCCAGTGCTTGAGAGCCCCGCGCGTAGGCAGACCGCGTCAATCCAGATTTCCCCCACTCCAAGGCAAACGTGAACACTCGAACACGACCCCCCTGTGGCTCGATGCGGAACACGGGACAATAACATCGGAAGAGACGGAGCGCGAAGGAGGAGGCGTTCGTGTCCTCTCAGAGCAGAGTCGTGCACAGGTACGTCCTGGTACCAGAAATAGAGTTGCACGGCAAAAGACGCTCTGGTATCTTGCTTTTGGCCCAGGAGGTTACGAATATCTCTGCCTGCGTGCGTCTTGTGCCGGACAGGCTTGGCATCCATTTTTTGGACTGAGTCGTGGGCAACAGTGCGGTCAACTCTGAAGGGCAAATACCGATAAACGGAAATAAGTTGGACCGGACAAAATGGTCCAACTCACCTATTTTGGGCTCTGGTGGTCCAACTTTTGTCCGGCCACTTTTTTTCGGGGGGTTCTGTGTACTTGGTGCAGTTTTGCGGCTGGCCAGCACTCGCTCCACTCCGTAGTCGCGCATGGGTGGAGTTCCCGAACACTGCGCGGCGCTGCGTAACCCGCTGAGTTCCCTCCAGCAACTCGCAACGAAGCACCCATGGTCATTGGTCGCCATGGCCCTGTGGTGGAATCACAAGATCTTCCTTGCGCGGAAGGATGTTTGATCGCGACCGGTTGCGGTTGGTCAGTGCCGAGGGTGGACCAAGATGCGTCCACCGTCTGTCCCATTGCTTTGGTAGAGTGCAAACGCAAAAATGCAGAGTGCAAACGAGATGGCTCGAGGTTGTGTGGCTGACAGTGAAGGAAAAAGTATGAGCCGCCAATAAACGACGATCTTGGTACGCTCAAGAAGAAACCCAACGCATCTCTCGCGCCTGACTACCCATTTGTCACGGGACATTTTTTACCTCATGCCCATCGACCCAACCCCGCCTAAGTGGATACGTGCCTGGGCGGAAATATGTTGGACCGGACAAAATGGTCCAATTGTTTTGGTCGTCCGCGGTCCAACCTTTGTCCGGTCCAATATATTTTCGGTCCAACATATTTCCGGTCCAACTTTCTTCTGCTTATGGTATGGAAGATCCACGGGGGGTTTCGAGGGCTGAAGGATTCTTGTCACACGAGGTTCTAGGGGAAGTTGTTTGGGCTGTTGCCGTGAGATTAGTACTTCTTGGGGTTTGGCGGTTGCTTTGGTCGGGTCGGGGTGTTGGGAACGAACGCGGTGTGCCTACTGCTTCATTTTATTGTCGTTGATTATTGGGGTGTTGCTGCCACTTTGACACTTTGTTGACTTCCTCGTCGCTCACAAATACAGGAGAACGGGGATCGTTCCTCGACAAACTGAGCCACTTCGTCAGTTCCTCCTCCGTGGCATCGAGGGTGGAATCGGGGAGAATGCTACTTTTGTCGAAGCCTGCAGAATACGTTGAAATGAAAACTGGATTCCTGCACACCTCTCCCTCCTCCTGCTGGTCATGGCAGCACTGATGCCTTCCACAGGCCTTGCAGGAGAACGCCCGCTCTGCTAACTGTGAGCACGCTTTTTCAGAGCAATACGTGATCTGCGTGCACGACACGCCAAAGAGGAGCACCGTGTGGTTGTTAGCGTAAGACCGCAACTTGCGCATCGCGGTCGGATGCAACAATTGCGCCTCGTCAATGACGATGTTTCCCTCAGATTTGAAGTTTTCCAGAGACGGGTCCACTGCTAATTCCCAGAAGCCCCCTTCGCAGACGATAAAGTATTCGAACTTTAGCACCTGTTTAATAATCTGTGCCAGCGTAGTCTTCCCCGACCTCATGGAAGCCTCTAGCCACAGCAAGCCTCCTCCGAGAGCATTCACCTGATCACAGCCTTCAAAGGGAGGACAGTGTGCGTCAAGGAACCCAATCCATTATTTGGTATTCCTTTCCACACGTCGAAATAGACTTGTTTTGCATCCTGCTGCGCACCGCTCTGTTTGTGTGTCAAGTGAATGCATCGCAGTAAAATGCGAACCCCCATATCAAGTGGATCGCGCGCACACGCTCTCTGCTTTTTTTCTTTTCTCCTTCCCCCTTTTTATTGGAATAGGCACCTGATTGTTCCAAAAAAAAGCGAAATTATCCTGCGAGGCGGCCGGTTGCGAAGTTGCTACAAAAAAAAAGAACAACGCAAAACTTTTCCCTCTTCAAGACGGAGGGAAACGTGCTGTATGCTCCAAAGCATGCCACAGAGGTGTTCATCGTGAATGGGCAATACCACCACTGGCAGCACACACAACAAAGGGATCTGTCGGTTCAGCGACCTTCAGGGCCGAAATGGCAGGTATCCCTGTACAAGGCTCAATATCTCCCGGAGGCTGATGGCGAACAAGTACAATGATGGAAAGATGCAAAAAGAACTTGGAAAAAGAGGGTTGAAAGTGAAGTATTAGGCACTACGCTCATGTGTTAGGCACAACCTCATGCGTGCCGGGGTGGCCTATCTCCCCCCGCAAGGCACCACTCCAGCCCTAAGGATGTGCCTACCGCTCAAAGTGTTAGGCACAACCTCACGCGTGCTGGGGTGACCGATCTCCGCCCGCAAGACATCACTCCAGCCCTAAGGATGTGCCTACCGCTCAAAGTGTTAGGCACAACCTCACGCGTGCTGGGGTGACCGATCTCCGCCTGCAAGACATCACTCCAGCCCTAAGGATGCGCCTGCCATTCAAGTGTTAGGCACAACCTCATGCGCGCTGGGGTGACCGATACCCCCCCCCCCCCCCCGCAGCCCCTGTTTCCTCCCTCTCACACCTTGTCCAACCTAGCGCCTGTTTCCACACATGATCCTTCCGTTGGGTTCCCTTCTTTTCGCTGCGGCAAAGTGGCTTTGGTTGCGTCGCTGGAATTCGGTCGCTGGCAGTCTATAGTAGCGCAGAATTCTCCGTCGGCTGCCTCGTATTGCATTAGGAGACTGCTTGAGCCGGTCCACCCCCAGCTGATGGACTATAGTTGTTGGGGTTAGAATGCGAGAATATACTGTAGTGATGGTCTGCATTAGTCACTAGGTGCCTGCACGGATGGGCCAATTACCATTCCAGCACCATTTTCAAACTTTTTGCCCATTCCAGCACTATTTCCAAACTTTTTGCCCACTCCAGCACTATCACAAACTTTTTGCCCATTCCAGCACTCTGCCCAAACTTTTTGCCCATTCCAGCACTCTGCCCAAACTTTTTGCCCATTCCAGCACTATTTCCAAACTTTTTGCCCATTCAAGCACTATTAGTATTACCACCCTTTACCAATATTATGGCAAAATCAACACTGCAATTTCCATACCTTCGGGTTTTACCATCTGCAGGGGGGGCTAAATACACGGGAGCCAAGCTTCACGTGTTCGGCGGTACTGCAGCCACGGGCCTACGGGTCAAGTGGCTCCCGATTTCCCAGGGAAACTGCGGGGACTAAAGCATCAAGGCTTGGCGCACCTCTTGGCGCTCGCGCTGATTCGCGGCTGAACGCAAGCTCGTCGAGACGGTCAGCCGCAGGGCAGAGCGGACGGGGTTGTGGCACTGTGCTGCCTCCGACTCAAGCTTTGCAAGCTGTGGTTGACCGTCACGTTCCTGGACCAGGAGCGGCCTTTTTCTTCTCTTCTTTCTTCTACAGAAGTCGCCTTGTCATGCGGCCAAGACGGAGACAGTCCGGACAACACGTAGCCAAGCTGCACGAGCCGATTTCGTCCAAGGGCGCCCACCAAAGCGCCACCTACAAACGCTCCGCCGACGTGCGCCACCTACACTACGGGTCGTTCCAAAATCACTCTACAGTAGGAGTCTACTTCTCCACTGATTTTGCGGAATCTTCTACGACCGGCAGGCCGCAGCAGTAGATCTCGAGATGGCGACGCCACAGCACTGGGCGTCGCCCTTCGCGACCCGCCGACCACTGATGACAAAACCGGGTTCATCACGCTACTTAGTACGCTTGCGCAGTGGCTCGTAATAGCCTACAAAGGTTTCACAACAGTCACTGACAACTTGACAAACGTGTCACGCAGTGTGGGGGACAGCCACTGCAGCCAGTGGCAGCCACTGGTGGCTCGATGGCTCAGAATGGCTGAGATTTCGAAAAGTTTTTTTGGTGAAAACCCTGGGGTAGGGGGGCAAAAATGCCGAAAAGACAGTGCGAGACTTAGCTAGCTATTTGGCCAGCTACATGTAGCTCTTTTTAGCTATTTATCACTCATTCCACGAAAAGTGTCACAGATTTGGTGAAAACCCTGGGGTAGGGGGGAAAAAATGCCGCGACACTTAGCTAGCTATTTGGCCAGCTACATGTAGCTATTTCTAGCTATATATCACTCATTCCACGAAAAGTGTCACAGATTTGGAACAATTTCTGGGGGAAAGAGTCGATCCCATGACAGTAGAAGAGGGATCAGAGTTTTCTTGTACGGAGGCTGCTTGTGCTGCGGTAAAATTAGATGCTGCTACCGCAGGAAAACCCGTGTATCAGTCGCACCGCAACGGACTGACTGTCCGGTGCGCTCACTGTGACCCAGTAAGGCATGGATTCATGACGGCAACGACTTCAGAATGTACGTACTGTGATAGGCACACAATGATGGGCAAAACGAGTCACTGCGAGTGCTGGATCTGCTCCAGCCTGGAGTGGGCAAAAAGTTTGGATAAAGTGCTGGAATGGGCAAAAAGTTCGAAAATAGTGCTGGAATGGGCAAAAAGTTTGGAAATAGTGCTGGAATGGGCAAAAAGCTTGGAAAAGGTGCTGGAATGGGCAAAAAGTTTGCGATAGTGCTGGAATGGGCAAAAAGTTTGGAAACGGTGCTGGAATGGGCAAAAAGTTTGCGAGAGTGCTGGAATGGGCAAAAAGTTCAAAAAGGTGCTGGAATGGGAATTGGCCCCTGCACGGATAGACTAGCTCGATGCACTTCCAGGAAGAAGTACGTGCGCTCGGCTAAGGCCGGCGCGTGGCGAGACTGGAGGCAGCAGTTAAAGTTCGGGGAACAGCAAAGTTCGGGCGAAGCTAAGTTCGGGCAATGCTAAGTTCTGGTGAAGCAAAGTTCGGGTGAAGCTAAGTTCGGGCGAAACAAAGTTCGGGCGAAGCAAAGTTCTGGTGAGCAAAGTTCTGGTGAAGCAAAGTTCGGGCGAAACAAAGTTCTGGGGGAAGCAAAGTTCGGGCGAAGCAAAGTTCGGGCGAAGCTAAGTTCTGGTGAAGCAAAGTTCGGGTGAAGCAAAGTTCTGGTGAAGCTAAGTTCGGGCGAAACAAAGTTCGGGCGAAGCTAAGTTCGGGTGAAGCAAAGTTCTGGTGAAGCAAAGTTCGGGCGAAGCAAAGTTCGGGTCAAGCTAAGTTCGGGCGAAACAAAGTCCGGGCGAAGCTAAGTTCTGGGGGAAGCAAAGTTCGGGTGAAGCAAAGTTCTGGTGAAGCTAAGATCGGGCGAAACAAAGTTCGGGCGAAGCTAAGTTCGGGTGAAGCTAAGTTCGGGTGAAGCAAAGTTCTGGTGAAGCAAAGTTCGGGCGAAGCAAAGTTCGGGTCAAGCTAAGTTCGGGCGAAACAAAGTCCGGGCGAAGCTAAGTTCTGGGGGAAGCAAAGTTCGGGTGAAGCAAAGTTCTGGTGAAGCTAAGATCGGGCGAAACAAAGTTCGGGCGAAGCTAAGTTCGGGCGAAGCTAAGTTCGGGTGAAGCTAAGTTCGGGTGAAGCAAAGTTCTGGTGAAGCAAAGTTCGGGCGAAGCAAAGTTCGGGCAAAGTTCGGGTGAAGCAAAGTTCTGGTGAACATTGCATGTTCATAGGACCTCCAGTCTCGAAAAATTCTCAAAAACTTCAAACCGAAAAAAACACTTCGCGCGGGGATCGAACCGCGGACCTGTGGGTCCGGAGACCGTCGCACTGTTGACGTGGACCATACAGGCATGAAATCCGACAGTTCTGTTCTGTTCTGTAGGGCGGAACGAAGCCCGGGCAAGACGAGGCAAGACGGTCTCTAACGGGCAAGCGTACAGTGGTTCTTTGTGCCACCATTTACTCCGTTGTGTTGTTTGTGATGGAGTGATGACTACTACTTGTTCGTTTATCGGTTTTTTGTTTCACGTTAATTGTTTTTCCTTCTGGCTTCGGTTCTTGGTTCTCGTTATTGGGTTCGCTTTCAGGTAATGGTTTTCGGTTTACGTAAATTGGTTCTCTTTCTGTTAACGGTTTTCGGTTCACGTAAAAGTTTGAGGTCCTACTCCAAGTCCGAGGGCGTGGTCAGGGCGCGCAGCTTTTCATGTTTCAATGCTGTCTCCTCCGAGCCGTACCTTCTCGGGTGAGCATCGGACCTCAGTTTTGCTTGCGATGCTTGAGGCACCTATACGTACTGGGCAAATCAATTCGCTTTTCGCTAGTAATGCCTCTGCTCCTCTTTCTACTCTCTTGGTTCAAAGTGCCAAGTGCAAGGTGCCGGAGTAGAATTCTCTAGCTTCCTACTCTCGTTCTCCATTTGTACTTCGCTTCGCTTTGCCTTCGTTTCGTCGCTCTTCGAGGTTGCTTCGACGTCGGGGGTCGTCACGCAGTCACGGTCGTGACTGTTCCTCGGACGCGCTCTCGTGGGCCGGGGGGAGGTTGTCCCTCCGACGGACGAGGCGGGGCCCGGTATGCGGTGGTTGAGTCGGGGCCGAGTCCGATTACGGGCGTGCAAAACCGCTGGCCTCGAGTTCGCGTGTTTGTGTCGCGGTTCTCGTGGCGGGCGGGCGGGATTCGGTGGGCTACTCGTCGGGTGTGGTCGGCACGAGTATCCGGTACTCCTCCAGCAGTCCGGTCCCTTGCAGGTACTCGAGTGCCGTCTCCGGGTGTTCGAACAGCAATCTCCACAGCTGTTCGTGTCTCGGTATCCACACCGGTTGGCCACCCTCCCGCCGTAACGGGGAGGCCACTTCCCACATCAGGTCACGCTTCCCTTGCGTCCCCTCATGGCCGCAGTCCAAGAAAAGGTGCGAGACCGGGCACTCGGCTACCTCTCCGCAATGCGGGCAGGGACGATTCGAGCTCCGTTCGGACTTCGCTAACGCGTCGTAGTCCTCCCGGCACCAATTGCGAAGGAGGCGGTGCTGGCCCGTGCGGATCTGCCTGATCTCACGCTCGGCCCGTCGCGTGAGGTGATCAATTTCTGGAGTTTCCTCCCGTTGACGATCTGCGCGTGTGCGAGTTTCCCGTCGTAGTGGGAGCCCAACTCCGGGTGGGCCTTCAGCACGCCTGCCGACCACCTCTTCTGCACATAGCTCTTGTGCCTGGCCGCCGCCGTCGATCGCGTGAGCGGGGGACGGGGTCCCCTTTCTCCTGGCGAGCTGGCGCCGGTCTTCGCCCGGGTATCCGCTTCGTCGTTCCCGGCCAGTCCACAGTGGCTGTAGACGAACTGGAGGTGGATGGTGTACCCACGATCGGCGAGCTTGCCCAGCAGCTGCCAGATCTCGATGTTGGCTGGGTCGACTTGGCGATGTGGTCCATGGTCGAGGTCCTGGAGGAGCGAGCTCGAGTCAGTCAGTATCCACAGGGTTTTGTCGTTCCTCCTGCTCAGACTGCCCACGAGGACGCGCAGGGCTCTCTGCATCGCCACCTGTTCCGCCCGGTAGCTTGTCGCCCACTTGCCGGCCGGACCGCTGTTCGTCGCCCACCAGGGAAGATCGTCTTGCGCGCTTCTCCGTATCGACCAATTCTCTCCGGATTCGATGGCAAACCCGGCTCCTCCCCATTTCGTCTCCGTGGGTGTCGGTTCCGTTGTGCCGTTGAGGACTGTTAGCGCCGGTTCCATTGTGGTTTCCTCAACAACAGAGCCATCGGTCCAGGTTACCAAGAGCGGCGTCGGCAGGGCGGCTAGTACACGTTCCACTACCCTTCTGTTCGCCTCCGCGTCCTCCGACTTCTTCCTCAGTGTTGCCGAGATGTGCACTTTGGGGCACCGTGGCTCCCACGGCGCGAACGGGTTCGCCTTGCGGGTTTGTCTGTCGACGCCTTCCGTCCGCGCGCGCCTCTTCAGGAGTCCGTATTCTACGGCGATCGTGTCGTGCTTGTTTGTGGGGACCAGGGTGTCCCGCCACTGCGGGTAGGCCGCCAGCTTCTCGCACAGTGTTGCAAGTCGAAGGTCGGCATATACGGAGATAGGCTGCACTCGCGATTCAACCGAGACGGCCTCTACGGACGCCGAGCGCCTGCATCCCGTGACGGCGCATAGCCCGGCCTTGTGCTGGCTCTCCAGCTTCGCCTTGGTCGTCGGTCCGACAACTACTCCAGGCGTTTGGGGATGAACTCCCAGATGAAAGCTCTAGTTCACACAGTACTTGTACTGCTAGCGGAAATTGCTCCGCAGTAAAGGATGGCTTCCATACTTGATTGTATGGTCTCCCAACCATCCCCATCAGGGGACCTCAGAGGAGTGGAGTAAGGTGCCCTGGTGGCCCGAACTAAAAAAAAAAACGATTTTTTTTTTTTGGGAGCGCGGGACACTGTACTTGCCATGTTGGTACAGCGGGGCTGCCGGTATCCGGTTGCTTCCGGAGCGGTAGTCCAAAGAAATGCTTCTTCAGCACACAGTGAACGCCACCTCACTGCGACCTGGGCTGGCCTGCATCTGAGTGCAGGTCCGGAAGTCAGTCCCGAAAAAAAAAAAAAAAATCCCCCAGGCGCCACACCAGCCGACCCCGCGGCAGTCGTCCAGGCCGACCCCGCAGCCGCCGCCCAAGATGACCTCGTCGCCGAGGGCGTCGTTGGAGACCCGGGCGCGCCCCCAGCCGCCGTACAGGACGGGGTCGCGGCCGTCGATCAAGGTCTGGTGGCCGAACGCGCGGGGGACGACCAGGCCGGCCCCGGCGCCGCGAGGGGCGAGGTCGAACTCGCAGCCGCCGGCCAGGCGGACCTCCCCTCCGCGAGCGGCACGGCCGGGCAGGCCGTCACGGACTGGCTCCGGGGGCAGCGGGTCGCGCTCGGCATGGTCTCGAGCGACCTGGAGCCCTTCCCGGACTCAGAGTCCGACTCTAGCTCGGAGTCGGACTCGTCGGGACCCCCCCCCACGGAGTCCGATGACGAGCCGGGGCAAGGGGGCGGAGGACCGGGCGGACCGCGATCCGACCGGGGAGGCAGTGGGGGGCCCGACCCCGGGACGGGAGGAACGGGAGCGAGCGGTGCGCTAGCGGGCCAGCCGGCCGGAGCGCCGGCAGGGACTGGAACCGACCAGCCGGACGCCCGGGATGGAAGCTCGGGGGAAGGGGCCCCACGACCCGAGCAGCCGGGGGCGAGCGCGCCGCAAGCGGGCCAACCGGCCGAGGTGCCGGCGGCGGGGGCAGGAACCGACCGGCCGGACCCCCGGGAGGGCGACTCAGGAGAGGGCGCTCCACAACCTGAACAGCCGGCGGTCGGGGCGCCGGCCGTGGAGCCGGAGGTAGCGCAGGGGCCGAGTGCCAAGCGGCCGGCATCGCGCTCGCCGGTCGGCACGCCGGCCGCCGTACGCCGCAGACAACCGGGCGCCTCCGAGGACCCCTGGGAGACCCCCCCATCCGGGCTCACCTGGGGGTACGTGCCGACGGAGGCCAGCTTTCCGTCGGAGGATGCCGGGGAGGTGGGGGCAAACGTTCTACGGCCCGGGCCCTCAGCAGCCAGTCCGGGCCAGCCCGCGCCGATCCCCCAGCCGGCCTCCCCCGAGCTCGCCGGCGGGGAGCCCGACGCCCCCGCACAGGAGCCACACTCGCCGGTTCCGCACCCCTCCGTCGACGGGGCGAACCAGCGCCTCCTGGATGAGGTCTGCGGGTCCGAGCCGGAGAGACCGACCAAGGGCACCAAGCGCCCCGCGTCGCGTTCGCCAGACGGGACGCCGGCGCCCGTGAGGCAGAGGCCAGTCGTCGGCGAAGGGCGGGGGGCAGGGTTCGCCGCGTCAGTGCGGGCTCTCGCCGCGCGGGTCAGGGACAGGGTGGCGCCACCACACGCCCTGCATGCACCCGCCGCCCCCGGCCGGGGGAGGGGCACAGCCATGGGGCGAACCCCCTCGGCCCAGGCTTCGCAGCCCAGCCAGCCGCTGACGCCTGTCCTGTTCCCGGACAGCATCAGGGCAGCGCACCTGGCGGGACCGGCGGGGCACGTGTCGTTGGGCAGGGGTGGGGACGACCCGTGCGACGACGGGGACGTCCCCCGCCACCCGGGCCCACGCTTTCAAGGCCGCCCGGCCCAAGCAGCGGCCAGCGCCACGGACGTCCCCGCGGCAGAGTTCGTCTCCTCCGGGCGAGGAGGGGACGACCTCTGTGTCGACGGGGACATTGAGCCCAACCCCGGACCTCCGGGAGACGCTCCCGCGGCCCCGGCCGGGGCGGGCCCCGCCGGACCGCCGCAGCCGCAGCCGCAGCCACCGATCCCGGCGCAGCCAGTCGGGTCACAAGGCGCGGCGGCCGCCTGCATTTGCCGGAACGCAGCAGGGGCAGGCGAACGAAGGGGCAGGCACTGCAACTGGTGTCCGCGATCCCGGGCCTACCGAGCCCGCGTGGCAGCAGGACAGGATCCGGCACCCAGGCCTCCGCCCCCCCAAGCCCCAGAGGTGGGCGCGGCCCAAGGCAGGGTGTTCCAAGGGGCGGCGCTCCCGTTCACCTTTGCCCAGGTGGCCGCAGCCAATGTGCCCACGCTGAACAGGGTGCCCACGACGGCGAAGCCGCAGGTAGCGGCCCTGTTCGAGACCGTGCTGCGAGCGGCATCAGACGACGCGGGGTGGCTGCGGGTATACGCCTTCGCCCCGCTCGTCCTGGCCGCCACCACGCGGGGGGGCCGAAGGGCAGTGACGGAAGCCCTCCGCCGGCGGGTTCGACTCTGGAGGGACGGCCTGTTCGAGACCCTCTGGTCTGAGGCCCAGGCCATCACGGCTGGGAAGGCACAAGGCCGCGCGCGCCGGCGCGCCTACCCAGTCGAGGACGACCTGGACTACAGGGTCGAGCTCCAGACGGCGGTCAGGTCAGTTGACGACCTGGACGGTCCCACCGTGCGCCAGGTCATCAAGAGGGCGCGCGACAGGTGCTACTCGCGAGCCGTGTCTGCGCTGTCGGCAGCACAGACGGCCCCGTCGGACGAAGCCACCCTGGCACAGCTCAGAGACCTACACCCGGCCGCCGAGGAGTGGCAGGGCGACCCAGCGATGCAGATCCCCAACGTGGCGCGGCCCGCGCCGAGCGCCGTGCGGAGGCTGCTCAAGAAGATGCCGAAGGGCACGGCGGCCGGCCCCTCCGGGCTGTCAGCTCAGCACCTGCTAGACCTGTGGGACAGCTCCGGCTCCTTCAAGGAGGCCGTGGCGGATGCCGTTTGGGCGGTCTCGTCCGGGAGGGTACCGACGGCCGCCAGGCCATACCTCTACGGGGCCAAGCTGGTCCCACTGGTCAAAAGGACGGGCGGGATCAGGCCCATCGCCTGCGGCGAGATTCTGAGGAGGGTAGCCGGCAAGGTCCTCGCGTCCGACCGGGCGGTCAAGGAACTCGGCCAGAACGTCCTCCTGCGAAGCGGGCAGGTCGGAGTAGGCGTGAAGGCCGGCGCGGACGCCGGGGTCCTGGCCGTCCGGAGGGTGGCGGCCTTGTACCGCAGGGAGGGCGGGGCAAGTAAGGGCGTCCTCCAGGTGGACCTGGAGAACGCATTTAACTCCCTGCAGAGGGAGGCGATCATCCGCAGCGCCAGCCGGCATGCCCCCCAGGTCCTGGCCTACACCCAGGCGGCGTACGGCAAGCACTCCATCCTGCAGGTGGGGGACAAGACGCTCACATCTGAGTGCGGGGTGCAGCAGGGGGACCCGTTGGGGCCCCTGCTCTTCAGCCTGGCGATGCACGACGTCGTCTCGCCGCCGCCGCCACCGGCCGAAGCAGCGGCGCCGCCGGCCGGCCCGGCGGACCCACCCGGGCCAGGGGAGGGCGTCGTGCCGCCGCCACCAGTCGGACCTGCAGGCCCAGCAGGCGCGCCGGTCGCGGCGGACGAAGCGGCGCCCCAGGGACAGCCAGCGCGCGAGCTGGCACCAGTTCAAGGGCCACCGGCAGTCCCGGCCCAGGCCGGCCCCCCCCCGGGGGCGGCAGAGCCGCAGGGGATAGCGCACGTCGACCCCGGACCAGCCCAGGTCCTGCCGGCCCCGGAAATCCCGCCGGCGGTCGAGTTGGGGGCCCCAGGAGCCGAGCCCGAGCCGCAGGGCCCGGAGGGACAAGGGCAGCCGGAAGTCGGGGGGCCGGAGGCAGCGCTCGGCCATTCAGCGTTGAGCCAAGCCGACCTCGATCTCCTGACATTCTACCTTGACGATGGAGTGTCAGGCGGAGACCTCGACGCGATCGCGCGCTGGCTGCAGGGATACGAGCGGCGGGCAGCGGCCGTCGGACTGCGCCTGAACCGGGGCAAGTGCAGACTGGCGATCGCGGCGGGGGCGGAGATACCCGACGGCCTGCAAGGCATCGAGACGTGCTCGCTCGACGAGATCGAGCATCTGGGAGTCCCGTGTGGCTCGCCAGAGAAGATCCACGCGTTCGTCGAGCGGGCGGCACAGGGTGCGGAGAGGAAGCTGAGGATGATAGCGTCCCTGCCCGACGCGCACGTGGCGCTCACGCTAACGAAGTTCTGTGCGGGCTTCGTCGGCGTAGTACATCTCATGCGCGCGACGGGGTCCGTCTTCGACTTCGCGGGAGTCGACCGGGCCACCCAGTCCTGTCTCGCGACTATCACCGGGATACAGACCGACGAGGCGGCGTGGACACAAGCGTCCCTCCCGGTCAGGATGGGTGGCCTCGGCCTCCACAGCTGCGCAGACGTGACAGGGATTGCGCACATCGCGGCGGCACTAGATGGGGGGACGCATCTCCCCGCCCTCGTGTCCGAGGCCCTGGGGCCACGCCTCACGTGGCAGCAGGACGACACCGTCCAAGCGTCCCTCGCGGACCCGCGCCTTGCAACGTATGAGTCCGTCCTGGAGAAGATCCAGGACGTCATGCAGGCGCGGACCCAGTACGAGGGGCGAGGACAGAAGGTGTGGTCGTCCGCCTTGGCCACCGAGAAGCGGAAGAACCTCCTCGACCTGCTAACGGAGGAGCTCGCCCGCTCGAGCCAACTGCAGGGAGCGGCCCTGTCCCAGGCGCAAGACCGGATCCGGGCGAGGATCCAAAGCAGCTCCGGCAAGCACGCCTCGGCGTGGCTGTACGGCAACCCGGAAGCGGATACCGGGATGTGGTTGTCCTCGGCCGAACTGGCGGTGGCAGTACGCCTTCGGCTGGGGCTGCCAATTGCGGCCGCGCCAGGGGAGTGCCGCCTCTGCGGGCACGGGGCGACCGACGTCATCGGCTCGCACGCCCAAACGTGTTTCGGCAGCGGCCGCCGGACGCGCCTGCACAACGCGCTTCGGGACATTGTCGCCGACTTCGCACGTCGAGGGCTGCTGGGCCCCTCGATCGAGCGAGCCGTGTTCGCGAACACGCGGCGCAAGCGCCCGGACATCAGCTACGTCCGGGACGGCACCACCGTCCTACTTGACGTCGCAGTCACATACCCCCTACAGCTCTCGCAGCCCCACTACGCGACCAGGGCCGCAGCGGAGCCAGGGGGCGCAGCAGCCGCGTATGCTGTTGCCGTCAAGGAGCGTGTCTACAACAGGATCATCGCAAATGAGCCGGACCCGCGGGAGTGGCGAGCGGTGCCGCTAGTTGTAGACACGTTCGGGGCCTGGTGCCCAGGAGCAATCACGGAGCTGCGGCACATCGCCCGCGCGAACGCCCTCCGTGAAGACCGGACCGCTTCGGCCGCCTGCCAGGACCTCTTCCACCGCTTGAGCTTTTCTATAGCCCAAGGGGTGGCGAGGATCGTAATTGCATCTGGTGGGGCGCGACCGGACGAAGCGAATCCACCCTGATGCAGGGGGAAGAGTCACTGCATCGCGGGTTTTTTTACCTGGTCGGACCTGCACTCAGATGCAGGCCAGCCCAGGTCGCAGTGAGGTGGCGTTCACTGTGTGCTGAAGAAGCATTTCTTTGGACTACCGCTCCGGAAGCAACCGGATACCGGCAGCCCCGCTGTACCAACATGGCAAGTACAGTGTCCCGCGCTCCAAAAAAATCCGAAAAACGGAAAAAGCCAGCTCCGCGCTATTATCTAGTACAAAACAGTACAGTAGAGAAAAGTGGGGTTGGCTCGAATAGAGGCTATTCACATTGCATGTTCATAGGACCTCCAGTCTCGAAAAACCTTTTTGACATCACCCCATACTGGCCCAAAACGGGTCCCAAACGGTTTTTGGCGGGCTGAGTCGAGGTAAAGGGGTCTCCGAAGGCCCACGAATGGGCCCAGGTGGGCCCAGGTGGGCCCCGGAGCGGGCACTCAGCGCGAGGGGGAGAGCCCCCAAAAATGGGGTCGTTTTCGGGACTCAAACTAGTCAAACACCTTCTGGCCTCCAGCGGGAAACCCAGACTTCAAAACGACAAGATCGGCTGTGTTCAGCCGTAGATAGCCACCAGCGGGTCCTCTTGAAGCCGAAGAATGCTCTCGGGGGTCACAATTAGCCCCATGTGTGCAGCGCCAGCAGTGGGCAGGCACACGCTTAGAATGTGTGGTATGCAAGTGCACCCTGCCTAGAATCCGGCTTCACCCGCTTTTGAGACACAGTGCTTACAAGGAAAACGCAGAATATAAGGTGGAAAAATGCAAAAGAACCAAGATGACGACTGTGAGCCCCCCGCCAACGCTAATCTCGGCAGCCTTTCCCCGGTTCTTTCAGAGATTGTCACCCACGACCATTCCAACAGCCCTGTACCGGGCACGTGCCCAGTCCAAACCGCTCACGATGCGTCGCCGGCTCGCCTCGTCGTCAAGGCTGTTGAAGGCTTCTGAAAGCCTACCAGAAAGGCGCATCCAGATGTCAACCTTCTCCTCCTCTGTCATTAGGGCGAGAAAGAAACCGATCAGGTCCTCACCAGAGACCTTTTCGCAAAAGGTCCTGCTGGCTACGAGTCGTCTGCACTGACCACGTCTCGTTTCCTCATGAAACGGCGACAACTTCTGCATTGCTCTCACCGATCACTCCACGAACTCCAGACCCGTGATCTTTGGCATTTTCTCCTCTCTTAGTTTCCGTTTTTCTGGGTCAACCTTAATTCTTAATTAGTATTGCTGGTAAAGCCGGATTCTAGGCAGGGTGCACCTGCTCACTCTATTTACAACGTGTGCCTGCCCACCGCAGGCGGGGTGGCCAAGTAGGGCTATCGGTGACAGCTGAGAACATTCTTCGGCTTCAAGAGGACCCGCTGGTGGCTATCTACAGCGGAACACAGCCGATCTTGTCGTTTTGAAGTCTGGGTTTCCCGCTGGAGGCCAGAAGGTGTTTGACTAGCTTGAGTAGTGGCGAGGCTTTGAAAATGACCCCATTTTGGGGGCACCCCCCCTCGCACTGAGTGCCCGCTCCGGGGCCCACCTGGGCCCACCTGGGCCTATTCGTGGGCCTTCAGAGACCCCTTTACCTCGACTCAGCCCGCCAAAAACCGTTTGGGAACCGTTTTGGGCCACACAGGTGGGGTTTCAGGGCCAGTATAGGGTGACATCAAAAAAAAATTTTATTCCCCCCCCCCCCCTTCCAAATTTAGCAGACGTTGACGTTGCCCGTTGCACCCCCCAATCCTTAGTGCGCCCCCTGCCCCCCCCCCTGCCCCCCCCCCCCTACACGGTGCAGTAGTAAACTTGTAAAATGACCCTTTTACTAGTAAATTTACTAGTAAAAAATTTTACTAGTAAAATTTACACTTTTACTAGTAAAATTTACAAGTGCACTAGTAAATTTTACTAGTGCACTTGTAAATTTTACTAGTGCACTAGTAAAAATTACAAGTGAATTCAGGTGTTTTTCAATCCAGCACATACAACAACAATGATTTATAGGGGGTTTTGCGTGAAAAATTGCGAGATCGAAAACTGGGGAGGTGTGGTCGATGTGCACTACCCCTCGGACTGAGTTGGGCAGGGTTGTTGGGAGCCTTGATGGGAATCATCTCCCCTGAGACAGCCGCGCCGTTGAAAAAGGATGAGAGGAGCAGCGCGCACCCAACTGGCACTGTACGCACTGTCCAGCCCCATCCCCTGAGACTTTTGTTGAGGAAAAGCGTCTACAAAATGAGAAGAAACGGAGGCAAGAGAGACGCTCTGTGAGTGGTGTCGTGCCAAATTCACAACAGTGGAACACACTCTACAATGGCGACGTGAGCGGGGAGCGGGGAACCCTGGGCAGAAGCGGCCACCTGACTGTTGCTACTACTTCCAGTCGGTCCGAGCTTGCCTGCCACTTCCCAACACGCTTCGGCACGGAGGCTTTGCCCAAGCAGGGATCTTGACATTGTTGTTGCCGCAGTAAGGAGTTCCACACAGCCCATCAATGAAACACTCGGGCTCGACCATAGTAGTCAGTGTGAGGTTTCGTAAACATGAAAAAGCGGACGAGGCAGCAGGAAGAGTGCTGAACGGACGAAGCGTCTTTGACGTGGATCGGTCTACCATGATGCAGGCCTCCAATATGTATGCGCCCAAGATGCCGCCGGTGGAAGAGATCGGCAGGTTTGCACGGGGGACCCTCGAGCATCAGAGGAACCGCAGACTCCAAGAGCGACTAAACGCGCCCCAGAGCAGCATCAAGACGCTGCACCAACTCCGGAGGTCCAGCGGAGCAGTGCGCTAGTGAGGCAATCGATTCTACAAAACGGCACAACGGAGATGTGGTTTAGGAGGGTGCAACGAAAAGGCCACCTCTCAACACATTCTGACAGCGGGCGACACAGCGCACCTTGGATGGTTTCAGCCGGAGGCGGACCAAAGGCCGGTGTTCGGGCACCCACCCGAATGCAGGCCCTGGACGCCTATGCGAAGGGAACCACGCGGTAATCCGGAGTGTGGCTCTACGCGTGCCAGCTGCCCGGAGACAAGTGCGCTGAATGGGCAACATGGGCCCTACAAGCATAGGAAGAAGGTGAGAACGCAAGCACGGCAGCGGCAGCAACACCCCAAGAATCAACGACAATAAAATGAAGCAGAAGGCACACTGCGTTCGTTCCCAACACCCCGACCCGACCAAGCAACCACCAAACCCCAAGAAGTACTAATCTCACAGCAACAGCCCAAACAACTTCCCCTAGCACCCTCGTGTGACAAGAATTCTCCAGTCCTCGAAACCCCCCGTGGAGGAAAGGAAATATGTTGGACCGAAAATATGTTGGACCGGACAAAAGTTGGACCGCGGACGACCAAGGCAACTGGACCATTTTGTCCGGTCCAACATATTTCCGTTTACCATGCAGAGTCAAAACCTTGTGTCTTTTTGGAAATGGCCAAAAAAAAATTTCCGGAAAAAAATTGGGTTTTCTTGAATTTAAAAATTTTGGAACAAAAACTGCGGCAATTTTTGAGGAAGTTGAGCAATTTTTTTTTTTCCAAAATTTTTTTTTGGGGGCCACGGCTCCGCGGGAGCGTTTTAAAAAGACACAAGGTTTTGACCCTGCATGTTACGGTATTTGCCTTTCAGAGTTGACCGCCAGGCGCGTATCCACTTAGGCGGGGTTGGGTCGATGGGCATGAGGTAAAAAAATGTCCCTTGGTTTCTTCTTGAGCGTACCAAGATCGTCGTTTATTGGCGGCTCATACTTTTTCCTTCAACCTCGAGCCACTTCGTTTGCACTCTGCATTTTTGCGTTCCAAAGCAATGGGACAGACGGTGGACGCATCTTGGTCCACCTTCGGCACTGACCAACCGCAACCGGTCGCGATCAAACATCCTTCCACGCAAGGAAGATCTTGTGATTCCACCACAGGGCTATGGCGACCAATGGCTGGACCATGGCCAGGGTGCTTCGTTGCGAGTTGCTGGAGGGAACTCAGCGGGTTACGCAGCGCCGCGCACTGTTCGGGAACTCCTGGCGGCGGACCCATGCGAGTGGAGCGAGTGCTGGCCAGCCGCAAAACTGCACCAAGGACACAGAACCCCCCGAAAAAAAGTGGCCGGACAAAAGTTTGACCACCAGAGCCCAAAATAGGTGAGTTGGACCATTTTGTCCGGTCCAACTTATTTCCGTTTACGGTATTTGCCCTTCAGAGTTGACCGCACTGTTGCCCACGACTCAGTCCAAAAAATGGATGCCAAGCCTGTCCGGCATAAGACGCACGCAGGCAGAGATATTCGTAACCTCCTGGGCCAAACGCAAGATACCAGAGCGTCTTTTGCCGTGCAACTCTATTTCTGGTACCAGGACGTACCTGTGCACGACTCTGCTCTGAGAGGACAAGGACGCCTCCTCCCTCGCGGTCCGTCTCTTCCGATGTTATTGTCCTGTGTTCCCACCGCATCGAGCCACAGGGGGGTCGGGTTCGAGTGTTCACGTTTGCCTTGGAGTGGGGGAAACCTGGATTGACGCGGTCTGCCTACGCGCGGGGCTCTCAAGCACTGGGTTGTCACTTTGCTCTGCTCTCCCAGCCCCATTTTGACGAGTTAGGTGAAAAAGAAGCCGGTTCTTCTGAATGTGTGCTTCACTTGCCACAGTTTCTTCTTGTTTCACCCCAAAACACCTGCCAAAACACCTGAAATCACTTGTAAATTTTACTAGTGCACTTGTAAATTTTACAAGTGCACTTGTAAATTTTACAAGTGCACTTGTAAAATTTACTAGTGGCACTTGTAAACCATTTTCACTTGTAAAACCACTAGTAAATTTACTAGTGAAAGCCTTTACTACTGCACCGTGTACAGTGCAGTTGCCTTGGAGGCTTGGTCAAATTCTCTAAGGTGAAATGGTCAAAATTCCCTGCCAAAAGTGGGCCCACAAAAAGTTTTCCAAAGTGTGGTATTTGGGGTATTTGGGGCAAAAAAAAATTTTTTTTTTCTGACCGCCCACCGTGGTGACCACCTTAGAGTGTGACAGGTAGCGTCTCCCCCCTCCACAGTGAAAATAGCCTGAGGGGGGGGGGGGGGTCAGCCGGCTGATGGATGGATGGATGGTTCTTAACAAAATGCCTGGGGGGGGTTGGCATCGTACCATATCGAACTTTCTAGGAAAAATCGAAAATATGATGAAATCCGTCGCAACTGTGGCCCGAGGGGTCAGGCGAGCTGCACCCCGCGTGGCTCTCAGAGCGTTTTCGGCGACGCCGGTCGTGCAATTTCCTGCGAAGAAAGGTCCCACGGTATGAAAACTTTGTTGCGCGCCTGCCCCTCGCTTTTGACTGCGGCGTATCAGGCCACGCCTACATCACCTGTTCAGAACTTCCCGCTACAGGAGCCACTGCTCGAGTCTGTCCTCCACTAGCTACAGGTGGCGAGCGAGTCGTGGGCCACTCCAGCCCCCAAACTCGCCTTTTGACTCGTGGGCTGACCGAGGTTTACCCCCCCTAGCTACACCCCTGCCGTACCCTTTCCGCCTGATGGTTTCCCAAGCGTCTTCGCGTCGTCCGGCTTCCCATTTGCATCCTCTGTCTCGTTACCGCCGTCGTCCCAGCAGATTCGTACTCGTCTTCTCCCTCATCATCTCCCAGCTGTAGGGCGCTCGTCGCACCACGCTTCTTCACGCCACCCGCCTGGGCCTGATTTACCAGACCGCTGACTGCGGTCATCAGAGCAGCCTTCTGCTGCCCTTGAGCCTGCACCTGGACGGCAAGCTCCCTGAATTGCGCGGCTTATGGGGGTGGACTGCTTTGTATGTTCCGAGACTAGAGGTAGGGGGCGAAGCCCGGGGGCACTGTTTAGTACGTGCGCTCGGCTAAGGCCGGCGCGTGGCGAGACTGGAGCAGCAGTTAAAGTTCGGGGAACAGCAAAGTTCGGGCGAAGCGAAGTTCGGGCAATGCTAAGTTCTGGTGAAGCAAAGTTCGGGTGAAGCAAAGTTCGGGTGAAGCAAAGTTCGGGCGAAGCAAAGTTCGGGTGAGCAAAGTTCTGGTGAAGCAAAGTTCGGGGTGAAGCTAAGTTCGGGCGAAACAAAGTCCGGGCGAAGCTAAGTTCTGGGTGAAGCAAAGTTCGGACGTTCTGGTGAAGCTAAGATCGGGCGAAACAAAGTTCGGCGAAGCTAAGTTCGGGTGAAGCAAAGTTCGGGCGAAGCTAAGTTCTGGTGAAGCAAAGTTCGGGCGAAGCTAAGTTCGGGTGAAGCAAAGTTCTGGTGAAGCTAAGTTCGGGCGAAACAAAGTTCGGGCGAAACAAAGTTCGGGCGAAACAAAGTTCGGGCGAAACAAAGTTCGGGTGAAGCAAAGTTCTGGTGAAGCTAAGTTCGGGCGAAACAAAGTTCGGGCGAAGCAAAGTTCGGGCGAAGCTAAGTTCGGGTGAGCAAAGTTCTGGTGAAGCAAAGTTCGGGCGAAGGTGAAGCTAAGTTCGGGCGAAACAAAGTCCGGGCGAAGCTAAGTTCTGGGTGAAGCAAAGTTCGGACGTTCTGGTGAAGCTAAGATCGGGCGAAACAAAGTTCGGCGAAGCTAAGTTCTGGTGAAGCAAAGTTCGGGCGAGGCTAAGTTCGGGTGAAGCAAAGTTCTGGTGAACAGCACTGTGCACCCACAACTTTCCACAATGTGGGCAGAATAGCCACAACATTTACCCACAAAGTATTGTGGCTATTGTGGCTAGAATCTTTTTTATTGTGGCCCCGTGGAACTGGTCCAGAAAACAGCGTTTTCTGGACACCAACACAACACAATTATACATACGTTTTTCGATGATGTATCGTGTTGTTCTCGTGTCCCCACCTGTGTTTGGACTATCTGGTATGTCTCTGTGTGCTTGTCAGCCTGGGGCCACCCTGACTGGGGTACTGGCGGCATCCTCCTGGGGTGCTGTGCTTACTGTAGAAAAGTTGGTGAGGGAACTGAAGAACATTTTTTTGGGCTTTCTTGGCGAATTCAGATCGAGAACAGAGAGGAATTAGAGTGAAGTTCGGAGCTTCACCAGAAGTAAGGGGAACAGAGCTGATACATTCGAGGTGGTAAGCACCACCCCTCACCCCTGCCAGGGCACTGGCAAGCAGCAGTCTGGCGGAGGAGAGGTACTTCACTGAGTTTATGCAAGAGATATTCATAATGAGAACAGGGGGATTTTGGATGGGTGTGATTGCCAGTAATTATGACTCAGTAAAGAGCCCGGGCAACATTGTTAGGCGGTGATACATCATTGGAAGAAGATGTCTGACTCTGGGGTGGACTGGCATTTGTACCCTGCGGGCTGAGTGAGAACCACGGGGCAATGCAACTCTTTTGCTCTTCGGACAGCCGCATGGCAAGGCGTGTGAACATTCTTTTTTCTGTGGCTGCCTTCTTCTCAGATTCGGGTGCAAAGTGGTCGGCAGCAAGCTTCGGATAGTTAATCGCGATGATCGCCAAAGAAGATGCTTTTTGCGACTTTAAGGATGCGCGGTGCTTCGTTAACTGCCGCGAGAGGACCTTGAAGTTCCGTTCTACCGCAGCCTCGGTTGTTGTGCAGTTGGCAAGTGCAATGGCAAAGGAACTCAACACGGGGAAGTCAAGGCGGCGTGTGTGGGTGCTCCAGTATTTGAGGAACGAGCCTGCGCAAGCAGGAACAACCCCGTGGTTCCAGAACGTTGTAAGTTCGGTGGTTACCTGGCTCTCGCGATCTTTGAAGGTCCCAAGGGACTTCTTCTTCCGGTCGGCATAGGGAACAACGTGCTTGAGCACTTCATCCAAAGAATTTCTGTGGTGTCGCCGGGACCAATCCCCGTGGTTTTCCTTTGGGTTCAGGGTGCTGAAAAGAGAGGTGGCAGCAGATGTGAAGTGACGCTCCTTCCTGGTCTCCCAGATTTCCGAAGCTTCCTTCGCTCGAAGGTTTCCTTTTCGCATCTTTGCAGCATGCTGGTCCAGGAAGGCGAGCACCCCAAGAAGTCCCTCCAAAGTCATTCGGTCCGATTGGACAACATCTGTGGCAATGGCAAATGGGGCACAGATGTCGATCAACTGGTTAAGGTCGGACCAGTATCGTTCCCAGTTGGTGCCGTCTCCCGACACAGTTTCGATGTGGGCACTGAGCTCTTTCTGGCGAAGCATGGCATCGTACATACTGTTCCATCTCACAGTGGTGAAGCAACGAAGTCCTTTGATCTGAGTGTTAGGAACCTGAGCTTCTGCCTGGGCTGCCTTCAGTTGTTCTGCCCCCTCCTTGTGCACGTACTTTTCGTTTTCGACAAGGAATCTTTTCTTGAACGCTGAGAAGCGGTCGATGTCGAAGATGTCCTTGAGGACAAGCTGGAGGCTGTGGGCCCCACACCGAAAGACGAGGAGCCCACGATAAGCAAGGTGCTCTCTTGTCGCATTCAGCGCATCCTCGGCAGGCATCCCGTCTGCGTCTTGCTCTGCTTCCGACTCGTCCGATTCACTTTCGTCCCCCAGCTGGTCCAGTGCGCTCTGCATCGCCGCTGCGTTGTCCGCCACAGCACCAACAACGGTGATCCCCCCTTCGGTGAGTGTATCCAGAATCTTGTCCAGGCATCCAGCGATAGCTGCAGCAGTCATTGAACACTTCACCTCTATATCACCGTAGTGATACACTGTGTTTCCACAGGCGAGGGACACACCAAGAAATGTTCTGCGGCATTTCGTTGCCGCATCCACGAGGAGGCAGACATCTTCCCCGGCAAGTGAGGCGAAGAGCTCTGTCATGAGCTTCTCTGCAAGCAGCGCTGTCTTCTGGCTGAGTTCGCGTCTCGTCATGATGACATCTGCCTTGAGCAGAGAACGAAAGTCCGGCGACTCAATGATGTGGAACGGGAGGTGGTGCTTGGCAAACGTGAAGACAACATGCTCATCCAGTGGCAACCCCCGCACTGTTGGCGAAACAGCAATGCGACGCTGCTTCGCGGTGCTCGCCTTCTCGTTTGCTGCTGCTTCCGCTTTTCTCTTTCTCTCTTCAGCCCTCTCCCGGATGCCTCGCTTTGCTGCCTCAATCGCCTCGTGGTTGTGGTACGTATCGTAGTGGCGTTTTGGTGTTCCCTTCTCGTTGCGCATCTTTGGCATGTGTGTGCACCCTTCCAAACGACACATGGCTAGCCCGTCTTCGAGAACCTGAAAGTAGACATGGAAGTCCCATGTCTTGCTTGATGCACTAGTGTAACGCGGATCGTCTGGTCGTGCAAGTCCGTCTTGTGTGAGGTTCCCGAGCACTGTGCCTGCAGGAAACCCCTTTGGACCAAAGTTTGGTGCTGGATCTGCGGCAGGTGAAGGCTGGTCGGCAGGGATGTTTTCAGCAGTGATGGGTTGCTCAGCAACTTGCTGTGCCAAAGGTTCTGAAGTTGCACCACCGCTGGCCTGTGTTGTGCCGCTGTTTGTGGCCTGGGGCGCATCAGCCTGCTGTGCACCACTGCTCGAGGGCTGAAGGAGCTTCTTCAACACCCAGCTGTTGCCACACTTCGAGCACAGGTCGAAGTCACAGGCCTTGCATCCGATACGTTGGCGCCGATTGCGGGTGCCGTTTTTGTACCCACAAACGTCGCATTCGAAGCCTCCGACATCTTTCGCCGCCCTCTTGTAGCTAACATCCAGCATCTCCATTCTTGTCTTGCAGTTAATGCAGCAGCATTGTGCGCTTGCCATTTTGCTTGGTGTTACAACCTGGTGTATGAGTGGGGTAAGGCATATCATACATAATAATCGATTATAGTCAGTGGCCCACACCTCGTTCAGGACCTGGCTCAAGCAGGACGTGGCTCAAACACACGATACGTCATCGAAAAACGTGGGATAAACATGTCTTTGTCCTGGAAATGCTGTTTTCTGGACCATCTTCACTGAACCACAATGAAAAAGATTCTAGCCACAATAGCCACAATACTTTGTGGGTAAATGTTGTGGCTATTCTGCCCACATTGTGGGAAAGTTGTGGGTGCACAGTGCTGCCTCAAGACCGCCTGGGCCCAATGGACGTTGCTGGCTTCAGTGCTAGGCCTGCTCTTGAGGCAGAGGCCGCGAAGGCAAACGGAGGGCGAAACACCCGTGACAAGCGAAGGGCAGCGGACCGGCCTGGTTTGGCAGTTTCTGGCCCACCACTACGATACTTTTCAGCCGATGCTAGCACTCAGGCAGCAGGACCCTCGTTGCCGTCCGGCTGACAACGATGCCGAGTTTAGGGGCCTTAGCATCAGCACTGGGGGGGGGGGGGGACAGTGCTGACACTACCCTGAGAGCCCCCAACGACTTTGCAAGGGACCCCCCTCCCCCCCCAGGGGTGGCCCTAAGCGGCCAGATTGCGGAGTCGTTGGCAGAATCTGACCTGACCCCCCCCCCCCCCCCCCCCATACAGGCTACACGGTGCAGTAGTAAACTTGTAAAATGACCCTTTTACTAGTAAATTTACTAGTAAAAATTTTTACTAGTAAAATTTACACTTTTACTAGTAAAATTTACAAGTGCACTAGTAAATTTTACTAGTGCACTTGTAAATTTTACTAGTGCACTAGTAAAAATTACAAGTGAATTCAGGTGTTTTTCAGTCCAAAACAGTGATTTATAGGGGGTTTTGCGTGAAAAATTGCGAGATCGAAAACTGGGGAGGTTTGGTCGATGTGCACTACCCCTCGGACTGAGTTGGGCAGGGTTGTTGGGAGCCTTGATGGGAATCATCTCCCCTGATATACAGCCGCGCCGTTGAAAAAGGATGAGAGGAGCGCGCACTCAACTGGAACTGTACCCTGAGACTTTTGTTGAGCTAGTTGACAGCTGCCGAGGAAAAGCGTCTACAAAATGAGAAGAAACGGAGGCAAGAGAGACGCACTGTGAGTGGTGTCGTGCCAAATTCACAACAGTGAAACACACTCTACAATGGCGAAGTGAGGAGTTCCACACAGCCCATCAATGTAACACTCGGGCTCGACCATAATAGTCAGAAATTTGTGAGGTTTCGTAAACATGAAAAAGCGGACGAGGCAGCAGGAAGAGTGCTGAACGGACGAAGCGTCTTTGATGTGGATCAATATGTATGCGTGCAAGTGCACTTGTAAATTTTACAAGTGCACTTGTAAATTTTACTAGGGAACTGTTGAGATTTCGAGGTGTTTTTGGGAAGAACAGTAATTTTTAAGGGGGCTCGCGTAAGGGTCACCCCCTGGAGGCAGGTGGGGTGACCTGCTTATTGTGCGCAGCGCTCGTTGTGCCTGTGCCATGCCACAAGTAGCGGTTGTGTTCATATCGAATTCACGACACTTAGTTGTTGTCCTGCATGCACCCAAGGTTTGGTATGGGACGCCGGCCCACTGCTCCATTCCAGACTGGGAAAGCACGATCTCAGTAAAAATTGATCAACCCCACGCATTTTGACACACCAGGTTTTCCCGGTGTCTGACACCGGGACACCGGGTTTTTAAAGTCCCCTGGCTTTTGTTCCACAAAACAAAAAAAAGTCCCCAGTCCGGATTCATGATTCAGTTCTTTTTTCCTCTTTCCCTTTTGCAGCCATGTTGCAGGGTTCTATGAATTGGCTCCTCGCTATTATCTAGTCCAAAATCACTACACTTTCATAATTGTTGCAAGAAAAGTGGGGTTGGCTCGAATAGAGGCTGCTCGCATTGCATGTTCATAGGACCTCCAGTCTCGAAACATGAACCGACAGAAGATGAAGACATTGGGCTGATAGCCACACTAGGCAGAGAGACTATAGTGTACAGCGGCGACGTTGCGTTGCACGTGCAACGCAACGGCATAGTCATACGAAGCTACAGTTCCGGACAGCGCGTGGTTATTACGGGCAAGAAGGGAGAGTGCCAGCAGTGACGTGAGGAAGCCAACCGCCTCCGCAACAGGGTTACCCATGCTTGAATTCTAACACGCATACAAACACCCACCAGGGTGAAGGAGAAAAGGACCGGGAAATGCCGCCGAAGAAGAAGGGTAGGAAGTGGACGTCACCGCCACCGCAGTCAGGAAGTAGTGATGGAACTGCAGCAGTTCCTGGGGTCAAGATATTCTTGTTTTCACTGCCAGGTTGTTTACCATGGTATCTTCAGGAAATTGACATACTACCGTGATTTTCGCCCATCTTCAACACTTCCACACAGGATGAAGATGCAGTGATGCGACCCGCGAACGAAGGGAGTGAGGAGACGTTGGCATCGGAGAAAGCGAAAGAGAAGAAGATCGCCGAGAAGAAGATGTTGAGCGACAAAGAGGAGAAGTTGAACGACAAAGTGGAGAAGTTGAACGACAAAGAGAAGATGTTGAACACCCACATCTCGCTCCTTAGACGCTGGCAGCGGGAGAAAAGTTTCCAATCTGTAGATCTGGGCGATACTCTCGAATACTTCTCGACGCGTACTCCTTCCGCCGAGGAAGTAGCGGCAATATTGCAGACGCTGACGGATTCAAAGCTGTCAGTCCAGAGACAGGTGGAGGAAGTCCAGGGACAGCTGACGGAAGTCCAGGGACAGCTGACGGAAGTCCAGAAGCAACTGACCTTTCTGTTAACCACGGCCGAAGCACCTCCCCAGGTATGAAATAACACTGAACTCGTCTACCGTCGTGGGCTTGGAGTAGGCCAAGGTGGTGCGATGAAGATGTAAAACTGCGGTGGGTGTGGCAGAGGCGGGCACAGAAGCGCCTTTTGTTCGGCACGAATTGATGACCGGCTGGAACACCTGCACATTTGTCAACAACGCGGTCTCCAGTAGCATTCTTCCAATGCTCACAAAACTGCAAACCCGCAAACCAGCCATCCGGGACCAGAATGCCGTAGTTGCCGGATGGTAGTCGTGGAAGTAGAGGGCAGAAGTCTACATACAGCACACTCCCATGACATCGCGCTCTTTCTTGGCGTGTGAAAGCGCGTTCGTCGACTCTGTCTCCAGCTGCGAAAAAGAGTGCTCCTGCACCTGCCTCGTGTTCCTGAATTATCCCGGTCACAGAGCTAAGATCAACGCATCTCTCTTTCTGCGATGGGACCAGGTGGACAGAGATCTGCGAAGGGGGTGGAAACATCTCTGTCGAAGACCTGGATTCCTCAGTTTCGGAGCGTACCAGATGCAGATCTTACTCGGAGTGGCTCTGCGTATCGCCCGAACTTACCCATCGCAGACGAGTCGTCCAGGAAGAAAGACTCGCCAAAAGATAGTATGAAGAAGTTATGTCATAACATGCAGGTGACATGGAATCATGGTAGAGATGTCATAACATGCAGGTGACATGGAATCATGGTAGAGAACTCGTGTTACATACCAGTCCATTACATGGCAGTTACTGTCAAAAACAGGGGTTCAAACGCACGAATTTGGGTTTTATCTTTCTAGCATCACCCATTTCGAAACATGTGTGTGTGTGTGTGTGTGTGTGTGTGTGTGTGTGTGTGTGTGTGTGTGTGTGTGTGTGTGTGTGTGTGTGTGTGTGTGTGTGTGTGTGTGTGTGTGTGTGTGTGTGTGTGTGTGTGTGTGTGTGTGTGTGTGTGTGTGTGTGTGTGTGTGTGTGTGTGTGTGTGTGTGTGTGTGTGTGTGTGTGTGTGTGTGTGTGTGTGTGTGTGTGTGTGTGTGTGTGTGTGTGTGTGTGTGTGTGTGTGTGTGTGTGTGTGTGTGTGTGTGTTGGAATCCCTATCGTTTCTTCGCTCTTCCTTGCGAGTCGGCAGAACGCATGTGGCTCCGTTCTGGCTGTTCCGCTATCTCCCAGCTGTTTATCGCAGCAGAGCAAAGGGAGAAGCATCCGTCGAAGTCATGGGGAAAAGGTGGGGAACAGATGAACGGGGAAGAACATACAGGTAAAAAAGAGGGCCGTCAGAGACGGAACGAAGGGATTCGAAGGGGAGTACAAAAAGGGGGCAAACGGTGGAAACTCTGTGCGAACTACTCATACGTCTCTCAATCTGATGACGCTGAGGTCCGCCTTGAAGAGTCCCTGGTGCCTGACAATCCCCTGAAGGCAGGGTCGAAAACTGTCCTCGCCGCTCCCTCCTCTTCTGGAGTACTCATCTGCGGGCATGCGGTCAGTCGAGATCCAAGCAACACGAAAAGACGCGAAGGATGAAATAGTTCGTTCATAACGGGCAACAAGTTGGTTGGCCAGACGCGTGGAAGAGTGCCCCTTTGCGAGCACATAATACACTGCTTCGTTATCAGTCACGAGCAGCAGCGACGCGGTGCCAAGCGCACGTGCGCGCAAGATGCCTTTAAGGGCCGTCCGCAGTTCGAGGTGGAAAATATCCTCGTGCGACGACCAAGACCCCCGTGCCGTCCGGACGCGGTGTTAAAACACACACCCCACCACCCAGTGGTACTCGCATCAGTCCAAACGACTGTGTCAAACAAGTCACGAGGAGCAAGCCTCGGGGGCAACCAATCATGCCGCTGCAGAACTTCGACAAAACGCCGCGCATCACCTCGAAAACCTTCCGAAAGCCGCATCGCAGAATCCCAGGAGAGCCGCGAGTTTGCCACGCGGGTCGCCGTCAGTCGGACCCAATCCAAGATTCCGCCGTACGAGCACAGCCAAAAAAATGACAAGATTTTGTTAAAAGTCAGACGAATCACAGGAGGTAGAACATGATTCATGGCATTAAGTTTGAAAGTACGAATCACAGGACGTGGAACATGATTCGTAGGACCGCTGAGCACAAAGTTACCTAGTTTTCAAAACACCGCAACGGAGCAGGCGCCCGGCAGGCATTAGGCTCGGTCAGGACTGATCCCTCACACCGAAGTGATCACGTGGTGCCTTGTGAGCGCTAGATGCGCGGGGCTGAACTCAGGCTGCATGAGTGGGTTTTGTCAGGTAACGATGGCCCTCCACACCGGATCTCAAGAGTAAGCTTCGTTTCCAAAAGTCGTGATCAAGTCTGTATACCCACAGAAGGCGCGAACTTAACGCAAGGACCCTTCAGACGTGGAACGCATTGGTCAGAAAGCAAACACCGCAACGGAGCAGGCGCCCGGCAGGCATTAGGCTCGGTCAGGACTGATCCCTCACACCGAAGTGATCATGGGTTGCCTTGTGAGCGCTAGGTGCGCGGGGCTGAACTCAGGCTGCATAGTGGGTTGTACTGCCGTAGCATCGATCAGCGAGTAAACGTATCCATCCCTGGCCGTGGCTCTCGACGGCTTCGGTAAACCGCATCGCGTATACAGACGAGACTTGACTCTGTACTTAGAGAGCGAATTCTGTTGATCGTAGTGCAGATGACTTTACGCAGGATGATGCAATATTACCCCCTCCCACTTCCCGCTTTGTCCCCCCCAAAAAAAAGGGGATGCCTGCCAGGATGTATGCCTTTGACGAAACAATCATGGCTCACGAACTAAGCAAAGGGATGGATGGAAGGGATAAGCACACCCTGAAAAAGGATACACACATGCGTGCAAAAGCAAGCCCGTACAGATGGAGGAACCGACCGGGTTATTGTGAACCACGCGTACATGCCATAGGAATAGGGCTGTCCCTACATTTTACAGTGCTGTAGGGGGTTCGCGCGGACATGAATCCTTTCTGAATCAAAAGGAAGCGCATTGATTATACAGTGAGTTTGATTATGGTGCTGGAATCGATGAAGTAAGAATACTGATTGCTCCTGGGGAGTGATCAGTACCAGTCCCTGTCAACAGCGACTCCTGCCGGAAATTGTTTTCCTCAACTGTTGTCAGGGAAATGCACTTTGCAAATTATGAGCAAAATCTGGAGGCATTGGCAAAAATGGCCAACACTTGGCCAAAGTCTAAACCCGGCAACAGAGGCCAAAATAGGCCAAACTATGGGCAAATCGGCCAAAATGGCCAAAATCTGGAAAATTTGCCAAAATGGGTCAGAATAGGCCTACATCCGGAAAATGTGAAATTTCCGAAAAAAGCAATACCTACTCCCCCTCATACCACCCGCCTCACAGCCTCAATGGTCAACCGGAGACCCTAAAACACCGAACCTCTAAACCACAATAAATGCTAAATGTGCTGTTGCTGGCTATAAGGGAATTCAATTTGTTTTTGCTGGCTCGAAGGGAAACTCAATTTGTTCTGATGGCTCGAAGGGAATTAAATTTGTTCTGATGGCTGTTAGGGAATTTCAATTGTACCTGCTGGCTATAAGGTAAATTGCTCATAAAATACACAAAACATCATGCCTGCACCTCCACGCGGTCTGCTGAGCCGCAGCGGCCGACGCAGGCCAACGACACGAAGGCACCTGGCTGGGTGCTGGTGGAAAAGCGGCGAGGCCCACTGCCGCAGCTCAGGCCGGATCTGTAGGTGTTAGGGTGAATTCTGCGCTCGCAGCGTCCATTGGGTAAGAGTTTTGAGAGTTGTCGCTCGTGTTAGAAGCAAACCGCAAACACACACAGAATATGATGAGTTTAGAAGACCTACGCAAAAGACTTGCCAACTGCAAAGAGAAGCTTCGCAAACCCCATCGCTTCTGCTCGTTGGCATTTGGCACTTTTCAGGCTGCTTCATGGGATGGGAGAAAGGTCATTGTGGACGAGTTCAACTCGTGTAAACGTGGCGAATACGATAAGCAGAAAAGGCACATCATATTTGTCGGTTCAGGTATGGGCAGCGGCAAGTCACGTGTACTTACTGAGTTGTCGGAAATAGTCAAGCCTTTGCTTGACCCTGATTCGGAATTCATCGAGCTTCGAGTCAACTTTGAGAACAGTACAGGGCTCAGGGAAGGCGAAAACGATGCTAATGTTGAGAAAGTGGTGTTGGATAGGATTATGTTGCACCTGATAGGGAAGAACGATGATGTTCAAAGCATCGGCCGGGCTTGGGTATGGGGGTTTAGCCTTGGGCAGCTGGTTATCGAAGTCCAAGAGTGTCTGAAAGAAGGGGACGCCAACAAGACGGTGTTCGTGCTCGTGAGCGTAGATGGGGCCCACCAACTGGATACCATTGCAGGTTGTTACCGCGACGAGAGTATTTACTCAGACAGACAAGGTTGGTATAGAAAGAGCAGACTTCGACAGTTGTTCGTTGTGATTCATCGTGCAATGGTGTCAGGTCCGCACGTCATGTGTGCTGTGTCCTCCACGGTGACTCTCCCGGTACTAAACGTCGTAGACGGCTCTAATACCATGAACAAGAGGATAATCCAACCACCGGCAATGACGTCGTTGCCGAGCGAAATCGAGAATGCTTTTGTGCGAAAACATGCTGCCGCTTTCGTCAGCCAGTTTGGTGAGCATCCTCGTACAATGGAATTCCTAATGCATACACGAGCGGATGACATGGCCGGTATACTGCAAGATTGTGCGACGGAGATGAACATACGTTACGATTTAGGGAAAGATTTGGAGGTGGGTGAGCTGAACGATCTCTTGCGCTATTCCCTTTCTGCAGGTCACAAGGCAGCATCACCAGTTGGGAACAAAGGCAGGGTTGTAGACGATATGTTGGGCCGCGGGCTGCTGACACTCGTGGATACAACGCTTCGCATTTCTCCTGTGTTCTTATATTCCTTGCATTTACGCAATCGTGCGGCGACGCAATTTCCGGTACTTTGTGGTTGGAAGCCTTTGGTTAACGACATATGCGCGTCAAGCTTCGAAGAATTCGTAGGCTTTGTTCAGTGTGTCCGCTCGCACGTGTTCAAAGACGAACAACTTCTGCAGCAGTTTCTCCATGGCGTAAGGTGGCTTACCAGCGGAAACCCCTACGTAGTTCCTGCACCCTTAGCGTTTGTGAAAGCAAAACACCAGCTGCACACAGACTCAAAAAATCGTGGGCAGACTTTAAGCAAAATATTGAGACTTGACAATCCCGACCACCTCGTAGACTCTCGCGATAAGCAAATCCCGCTGAAGGGGCACTGCGTTCAGAATGCTGCCCAAGCTTCTGCCGGGGACCTTTTCTTTCTCTTGGACACGCCGACGGAACAGAAAATCCATGTGGTCACACAGGCCAAACACGGCGGACAAGGTGTGGGTGAGGCACGTCTTTCGGAGGACGAAACCGTGAAGAATGCCCCCTCTGCAGCTGTCAGCGGGGATGTGTACCTTCTGGTAACAAAAAAGAAAGCGCCTTTCGACGAACCACTCCGCACTGCCGTGGCTGAGGGTGTGCACGTCGGTGTCGTCGATTCATCAAATTTCGAGTCTCACTTCGGTCCATTTTCCAAAAGCTTCGCCGTCTCTGAAGCATCGGCTGTCCCCTCGGTCCGGGATGCATGAGCGCTCTCACCGCAGGCAGGGAAAAATATTCACTCCCCTTTGGTTTCTGATGATGAGTGGCACCACCTAGTTCTCGGACCAACCTGCGTCTGTGTACACCCGTGCACAAGGCGAAGTACAAGTTGCAATGCATCCGGATGCCGTTCAACGAGCACAAGAACGATGTCGTCTGCAGGTGGTGGATAACCGATTTGGTCCTTGATCAGGCAATTGATCAGGCACGGCTTTAGGAGCTGTGTCATTGTGGTCTTTGTCCAGTACCAGCAGGACCTGGACCCCGGTGAACGCAATCCCGTTTTCTTCCGCAAGAATGGCCCCCTTCAAACGAATCCAAAGCCGACTTGGACGGACGCCTGACTTACCATCCACGACGCCGTACTAGCCGTAGGGCGACAATGCAACGATGTGGTGGGAGCCACCGAGCAAACAATTCCCCGATGTGGTAGGAGCCACAGGGCAAACAACGCAACATGGCAACCATTCAACGATGTGGTATTAGCCGCAGGACACCTTGCATGTTTCGAACAAGCCAGACGGTTGAGCAATGTGGGTTGCGAGCAAAGCTTGGAGGAAGCGTGCCCGGGCAAGTGGGTAGGCGATGCGAAGGCGAAACTCCGCAATAAACTTGTTTCTACACAGTGCACTAGAATGTTGAACCTCCCTTCATTTTCCGACACTAGGAACGTGTGGGATTTGCTACAGAACGGACACATTCTCGTGTCGGAGAAGCGCAACGAGTCGGGAGTCGAATTTCTATTCCCCTACCATTGTGGAGACGAAGTCCTGTGCGGTGGCGGTCAAGTCAAATTCACAGGGCAGGATCTGGTGGATTCTACTACCTGCGAAAAGATGAAAAAAGCACTCGATACCCTTCTTCGCCCCCAAACCGGAAGCAGCAGCAAGTTCGGGCTTCTGATGTCGACTCAGCAGAGTGACAGAATGCCTGCGTGCCCTTCGCAGTTTCCCTGTGTGGTTTTTAATCACGACTCCCTGAAATCGTACACAGAACCTGTTGGACCACTGCGTCTTCACCTGGAAAAGGCTAAGAGGAAGGGAGACGAGAAAAAGCAGGCAGGCGGTAAAAAGCCACGCAAAGCTTCTCACCCGGGGGGTCGATTACTTGCAAAACGTCGTCGAAAGTTAAGTTAGTGTAACTCGTACTCCACGATTATGGCCCTACCTTCAGATCCATCGACGAAAGAATGCGTTTGGACTGCCGTTCATCCCTCTTTACCCCGCTTTTACCCCGCTGCAGGGATGAGGGATGCCAATTTTTCAGCAGATTCGGGATATCTTTTTTTTTTGTATACGATCCTTGGATCTCAGGCGATTAGTAGTATGCGACTGCTAGCCAAACACAAACCAGGAGATCTCTCCCTCGAACACAACCGCTTCGCACTCTCGCTTGCCCGCCTTTTGCTTTGTTTCTTCGGTTGCAAAACCCTTGTTGTCTTTCGTTTCACTTTCCTGTTACATCTGATGATACGTTTAGGTACCAGGGTGGGCCTGGACCTGGAGAAAAGCATGAAACGCCCTAGAGAAACTGACGAACAGGAAGAAGATGAACGACAGAGCAAAGTACCTCGCAACTAATCCTTGCCTTCCCTTATACTTGTGTGGTATCGCATTTCAGCACCGAACCGCACACATGAACGATATGGTTGTTCTGCGTCATCCGGTCGATGTAATTGTTACTGGTTTCAGTGCTTGTGTGGTATCATGCTCGTGATCTTCTTCCAACCTTTCACAAAGAAGATCCGGGCTCCTTCGGCTACTCGGCCGTGACGGAACCATCCTTCTTCTAACCCATGGAATGACATCATTCCACCCCCCATTTCTCATCAGCCGTGCTTGCCCTTGCTCTCTTGTAGCTTGTTGAACCGGTTGTCGCGAGGACCATCTGATGCATAGCCTCTGAATCATTCGGGGAGTGCTCTTAAATAACGATTATACAGTCGCATTCAGGAGTTCCTTCCGGTGACGATTTCTGTGGCGGTTCTTCATTCTCTCTTCCGCATCCACGTCTGACCTTCGTTGTGGATGCTTCCAGGGTTCAGAGCGACCCTACGCTGCGCCCCGCTTCCCCCTTTTTATTTTATGTCCTCTACTCCTTGCCCCTTTCTCTGCTGCTTCTGAACATCTCTTCCGTTCCCGAGTTGAAAATGTGGCCTCTTCTCCTTTTGTTACCGATTTTCAAGTTCCTTTGCTTTGGCAAAAGGGAACCGTACCGCTTGGTTAGGCTCTGGCGTCGATGATGTGTGTGTCTGTGCCCAGCGCTGGCTTTAGTTCGACGATGTTTTTATCAGTCACGACACTCGACGCAACCTTGAATGCTGCACAGGTGTCCTTGGCCTTCATGCGACCCCGGTCAGGAATTGACGAGAACTGTGTATGCATCCGCCTGACCATGTGGGGGGGGGCTTGGTGAGGTGGTAGGTAAGAGGCTGGTAACGTGGAGGGCGTTAAAGATACCCGCTACAAAGTCATGTGCTGCAAGCAGCAGTCGACTGACTGAGCGAGAGCTGTCGATAAAATGTGACGGGTGGGTGATGAACTTGACGTAAGTTTCACCAATCGCAAGCAATCGCGTGTCTGCGCGTGTTGAGCACCCCTTCGACAACCAAGATGCGAGAGTCTTGGTGTGTTACAGCTTGGTAAGCGTGTCAAACACACGAACCGGTTCAAAGAAGGGGGCTGGAGTTCGGCGATAGGCCTCCTGGGGAACCCGCCGCATTACAAGTCCATCTCGTGGAGGTCGGCGGTCACCGACCCATCTTCCCTCTCAACGAACAGGGTGCTGTGCCTCTCGGCTGCTTGCACGAGTCGTAGACAGGCCTGGGGTTGTCGATCGCCCCCGACGCATCTTTTCCAGCCTTTTGGCTCTCCTTGCCGCTCGCGTCCTTTCGTGCTCCTTTTTCAACAAGTGCGACTGCAGCTCAGGCAATGCAGGCGGGTTCGCCTCCCACAGGCGCGAATCGACGTGCTTGGTGAAGGCCACCAGGCAAGGACCGTGCGGGCACCGCGGAAGACGCGGAAGGTCATGAAAGCGCGAGGGACCGGATCTGGAAGACCCCGGAAGCGTTAGGCTGCGCGTCGCCTGCGGAAGGTCCCCGAATTTCCCCGAAACTCCCCGATATTTTTGTCTGGACCAGGTGGAGCCTTGTGTCTTGCAGATCACGTGAGGTAGGTACAAACCCCAGGTTCCTTATAAAATTGCAGCCAAACACTTGTTATAACAAGCAATCGCTTGTTATATAACAAGCAATCACTTGTTATATAACAAGTGATCACTTGTTATATAACAAGTGGCACTTGTTATACATTTTCACTTGTTAGGTCACTTGTTATATAACAAGTGATTGTGCATGACAAGTGCGTCGTGCATGAGCCTCATGCGTCGTTAAGCAGCGGCAGCCAGGACTTGTCGTGGCACCGCTAACGTTTGAATTGAAGACAGACCCAGCGAAGTTCTGCCTCAGAAGCTGGTCATGAGGGTGTGCCGAGTCACACCCGAAAAGCGGGTGTGCGTGAAAGTCCACACCCAAGACTCGGATGTGACTAGCCAGTGAGGAAATGTATGAATCCACCGCAACGACGACGCCACCGGGGGGCAACCGGGGTGGACAAACCACCAACCTCGCACCCGGCACTCAGGACTTCCTCGCGAACGTGAACTCGGTGTCGGTCGCAAGAACTATGGAAATGGCAAGACACATAGGAACTAGGAGCGCGCGCTAAAATAAGCCGAATAGTCGGCAATAGGCAACAAAGACACACGCACAAGTACACGTACTGCCACTGCAGCAGATACGATACGCACACTAACCTACGATACCTTAAAGGAACCTTTACGACAATGGTCACCCGGAGACTAATCAACCCCGGATCCCTAAGTGAACTTGCACTCTAAAACCCCCAGATTTACCTGTGTTTATTACGCGAGAGCCGCAGGCGCGCGCTGGCCCCGTTTCCTCGTTTGCACCTTCCAGCTGCCACCTTGAGTATTTTCCACGAAGCAGGTGCTCATTCAAAGAAGGGCCGGGCGGGTCGAAAAAAAGACCACGAAAAACCCGTGGCGCAGCCCCCCCCCGAGGCGCAGACGGGACCAGTGCGGTGTTGAGCACATACCCATTCCAAGCACGTTGTCTTGCAATCCCCCGTTGGGCTAGTGCGGTGTTGAGCACAAACCCATTCCAAGCACCTTGTCTTGCAATCCCCCGTTAGGCCACCCCCGAGGCGCAAACGAGACCAGTGCGGTGTTGAGCACATAGCACGTTGTCTTGCAATCCCCCGTTGGGCTAGTGCGGTGTTGAGCACAAACCCATTCCAAGCACGTTGTCTTGCAATCCCCCGTTAGGCCACCCCGGGCGGATGCGGCTGTATCCCTGCGGCCGATGCGACGATCGACAGGACGGATGACTGGGAGAGGGTCCGGGTGGAGAGAGAGAGGCGTCGCAGCAGCGCCGGCTGAAAAGGCAGCGGGAGCGAGACGAAGGCAAGGGTTCGAACCCGGCCGCTGGTACCGCCGCCCCCCTCCCGGGTGGAGGCACCGCCACCCCTCCCAGCCGTCCGTCCTCCGCGGAACGCGGCGGCTCCGCGCCTTGCGCCGGGTGCTGCGAAATAAGCCGGTCTTCGTCTGATCCGCCGCTCCTCCACCAGCAACAGGCTTGCACGCGGGCGCCAGAAAGAAACGGCGCCGACCCGAAGCTCACGCCGGTTGCGCGGTGCCGAAAGTCTGCACCTTTCTGCGCGAGTGACTGCGCAGAAAGCAGTTCTCCCTCTGGCGACCCTCAGTTGCCGCGCAGCCGTGCGCCGGTCGGCGACGACGGCCGCCGGCAGATGGTGGGTGACAAGCTTCGAATAGCAGTGACACGCCACGTGACTGCAGTACTGTACAGTACAGGTACAGTACTGCAGGGGCCACTTAAATCGAATTTTTTAAAATTTTGTTTTTATTTTCGGTCTGACTCAGACCGACTCGGACCGGGGTTTTTCGTACTTTTTTCCGAGTCATTTTATTTCCGCGCTAGATGTTCAAACCATGTCATCCAGTCAAAGAAGGGAACACCAGAAGCAGCATTGCTAAACCAAGAAGGAAGACATAACGATTTTGTCGAGTAGGGTGGTGCTGGGGAGACACGCCTGTGTCGGTCCTGTGATGTGCAGGGGGCCACCCCCCTTCCCTTTGCGGTCTTGCAGCTCTGCGGGCTGCGGGTACGGTCTGCAGCACTGCGGGCTGCGGGTACGGTCTGCAGCACTGCGGGCTGCGGGTACGGTCTGCAGCACTGCGGGCTGCGGGTACGGTCTGCAGCACTGCGGGCTGCTGCAGCACTGCGGGCTGCGGGTACGGTCTGCAGCACTGCGGGCTGCGGGTACGGTCTGCAGCACTGCGGGCTGCGGGTACGGTCTGCAGCACTGCGGGCTGCTGCAGCACTGCGGGCTGCTGCAGCACTGCGGGCTGCTGCAGCACTGCGGGCTGCGGGTACGGTCTGCAGCACTGCGGGCTGCGGGTACGGTCTGCAGCACTGCGGGCTGCTGCAGCACTGCGGGCTGCTGCAGCACTGCGGGCTGCCTGCGGCTGTGTTCCGACGGCGACGGCGTCGCCGGCGCCGCGCTGCGCTCTCCCCGGTGCAAGCTGCCGACCCTCCTCGACCCTCTCCAGCACGCCGTCTCGCAGTATTCGCCGGCCGTCGCATCCGCACCAAAAGCTGCTGGACGCCCTGAGCGAAGCCGGCGGTATCGTCTCCCCGCAAACCCGCAAACCCGCACACGCAATCCCGCCTGGCGGCGGGATTGCGTGCCTGGCCGAGCTGAGCGGAAAGTCTGCGCAAGTTCTGTCAGAAGTCGTTATAAACGGCGGTAGGATTGATCATGTCGTTCATGGTCATGGACAGCTGGCTGTCATTGGTATAGAGGTTATGTGGTATAAAGGCGATTATGCCGTTGGTGGGTGTGAAGCCCTCCCCGACTGTTCCGTTCACTTTGAAGTGCCGCTGCATTCGTCGGTATGCGGCTTTCAACGCCCTTATCACTTTTCGATTGAACCCTAGCTTTTTTGCGAGCTGCAGCGTGATTTTTATGGGCACCGAGTCAAAGCATTTCTTAAAATCAAATGCGATCCCATGCAGTGGGTGCCCCGTGAGGTGCGCTTGCTCGATCTCGGCTGCCAGATGCCAGAAGAGATCCTCTGTACTGTGCCCGGGCCGGCAGCCATGGAGTCCCTCTGGTGCCAGCTCGTCCATCCAGCGTTGCGCATCCTTGGATCTAACTGCTGCCCATATCCTGTACAGGACTGGTGTCACTGAAATCGGCCGTTGAGATAACGGTTCCCCCGTACTCTTCGGCTTTGGTATCAACGATACCAGTGCGTGCATTAAGTCTTCCGGCCACTGGCCGCTTTCTTCCACGTTGTTGAGCACCTCAGCAAACCCCTCAAGCAGAGGATTTGGTAGCTGCTGCAGCTCGTGTACCCTCCACCCGTGCATCCCTGCTGAGGCTGACTTGCTCATCTTAGCTAGCGCTGTCCTCACGTCGCTCACCGTTATGGATTCGCACTCCATTTCAAATCTGGCTGGGAGAATGGGGTCGTAAGTTCGCATAAAACGTTGCCAGCACGGCTCCTCCTGTGTCGCGTACCGGTTGAATATACCCCCCCATGCCCCTTCGCTTCGTAGTATCTCGTCTATCTCCACCGCGTTCGCCGTCAGGGACCTGTCGTCTCGCTGCAAGAACATCAATGGCGAGGAGTATCGGTCTGCGATGTAATCGAAAACGAGGCCTCTCCCGTGCGCCCATGCCTCCTGCATCTTGTGTGACCACTGTGCCCTCCTGTGCTGCCTGAGCGCGGTGAATGTTGCCTTCTGGGACCCTTCCAGCTCTGTCAAGGCGTTCTGGAGCACTTCTAGCTCGGAAAGGTCATTCGACTTCACGACGTTAGCAACAGTCTCGGGTATGTGGCCTCGTTTTACCCTTCTCCGCGCGGCTTCTCTCGCCTTCTCTTCCCGTCTCGTTAGCGGGTAGGGCACCCCCGCACTCAGACGGTCCTGGCCAGCATGCACGAGTGTCCGGAGATGCCCTAACAGCTCGTCCCGCGCACGGGTCTGCTTCGTCGAGGCGCCCCTGGTCGACTGACCTTGATACTTCGTTGCTAGCAGCGTGTTGCTGACAACCTGTCCCCCGCGTCCTGTGTATGCTCTTGGCGGTAAGGCGAGTTTGCCCTTGTGCAACAACAGAAGATAATTTTCAGCTTGCTGCGATAGCTGTTTCAAACTGATTGTCCCCTTCCTAGCATTCTGCGCTTCACTGGCGAACGTCGACAAGTCACCCTTCTCACTTAGACTGAGCTTCGGGTATTCACGGGGGAAAGCAGCTGGCAGGATTGCGCGCCTGTCGCGCTCTCGGAACGCTTGTTGACGCATCGTCACGTACATCGGCGCATGCGTGTGGAACTTGCTGTCCGCCTTCGATTCTGTGAACACCCGACTAATCGCCGGCGCAGCACACACATTAGCGAGGCAAAGATCGATCCTACTCCCCTCTGTTGCATTCGGCGCCCAGCATGTACACGGTGGATCTTCACCTTGACCTACAGCGTACGCGGCTGCCACATCTGCCCACCTTCCAGAGCGGTATGCCGCGGCTAACACCGCACTCGTCTCTGCTGTGCAGTTGAAATCACCGATGATTAGAGTCGGTACCTGCCCCAGGCCCGCCGCTATGCCCAGCACCTCTGTTAGCAGCACTTCTCTTTCCCGTTGCACCTGCACGCCGTTCCCGCTATGCCCGTACACAGAAAACACATGTAGTGCCGTTTTTCCGTCGCCAAGGGCAATGGCGACGTGCACGACGCGAGTTGACTCCACTACTCTCTTCTCGGACTCGTCTTTCGGAGCCACCCGCTGCGCTTTGAGGTGCTGTCGGGTCATTACTGCCACTCCACCTGGCCTTCTCTGTCTTCTCCCGTCTTTTCCTTCCACCATTGTCACATCGTCGCCCCAGTGCACGTTCCATCCGTAGGCTGCGAGGTACGAGCTTAGGAACGCCTTCTCTACTCTTGTTACTCGTGTCTCCTGTAGTACTACTATATCTGCTTTCAGCAAGGCCACCACCAGCAGCTTCTCTGTGTCCAAAGAAGTAATGTTTATGGTGACGATTACCATATCGTCGCTTTGCGGGCGAGATAATTCGCCTGCCTTTGCTTCATCGACTCGGCGTTTCTGGGTGCGTGCCGGCAGGGCTGCGCGGACGGGTGCCTTGGTGTCCTCGTCGCCCGACGGTTTGGCGTGCTCGTCCTCGCCCGATGAATGCGGCAACGCGTTCTCCACAGCCTGCTCTAGCTTCTGGATGCTTGTGTATGGGAGGTGAACGCTGTCGTAGTGCTGCGGGAGGTACGTCACCACAACAGTTCTTTCCGCTCCCTCCGTGCTCCACCGCTGGATGGCGTCGCGTCGTTCGGCGTTGATCACCCATATGCTGCACTGCAACACCTCAGCCGCTGCACACAACGTCACCTCGTCACCATACGTGCCGTTGAGCCGCATTCTAGCTGTGTACGGTGCCAACTCTTCACCGACCATCGCGTTCCAGTACCTGGCGGTGTTTGCCTCGATGTTCGCCACTACCCGCTGCCTTAAATCGCCCGCGTCGACTCCCCCGTAGCCTTCTGCGATCGCGGAAAACTGGCAGTTTCCATCCCCGGGCACTCGCGTGATCCTTGCGCACATACTGCGTGCGGTTTGCACCAGCCATTCGTTATTGCGGGGATAGCGCGTTCCATCGTCTTCTCTTCCTCCCCCTGCCATTCGTTGTTGCATGATGTTCCGGGAGGAGAGTCAGTTTCGAGGCTTCATGTACTCGGTAATCTTCTTGCTTGCCGGCCTTTTTACTTGGGCGACCGGCTCCTGTGATTTCGATGTCGACTGCGATCGCGTACACGCCCTCCTCCTCTTCCCCCCTACCAAAGACGCCGCTGCATGGGGAGGCGATGCTTCCCGTTTTTCCCTTTCCTCGGCCCGCCTGTTGGTCGCTTGGACTTGCTCCTGCAAGCTCATCAATAGAGTGGATAGTTCTTCCACCCTCCTGGACAGTTTGTGGTTTTGCGCGATCACCTCCTGGGTCGCCTTTCGTTCTTCCTCCGCCGCCTTTGCTGCTCCTTCGAGCTTCTCGTTGAGCCGCCGGTTTTCGTCCTGGAGCTGTTTCAGCTGCTGCCCAACTTCATCCACTTGCGGTTGCTGCTGCTTGCCCGACTTGCCTTCCGCGCTTCCTTTCTTCCCCGAGGCGGTAGCGGCTTGCGCATATGTTCCTCTCACCGCCGACGCTGTGTTTTCCTCCACCTTGCTGCCCTTGGTTCCTTTCCCGTTCTGGACTCCAGCGGCTGCCGGCTGCTGTTCAGTTGGAACGACTCCTGACGCGGCCTCCTTTTCACGCCCGGCGTTGCTCCATTCCTTCTCCGCCTGCTTCGTTCCATAATGCTGGACGAACTCCTTCCAGGTGTATGACTCGTCCTCCCTGGCTGTACCGCGCTCGCCAGGGTCTTTTCTTCTCTCTTGCGCGATGGCCTGTACCCAACGCTGGTTCGTGTCCGTTCTGTACCTTGTCGTGGATACGAGGATTCGGGCCTTTGCGCCTTCGACTCCAAACTCCCATGTAGGTGGGTCCTGACCCCTCACGACCGCAAGTATCCCCCCTCGCTTCGGTATGGCCCTGATGATCTTGACGTCGGCCCACCCCGCGGTTCGCAGAAACAACTCTGCCTGCCCGGCCGTTGTCCCCCTGTCGAAGCCGGACACGTCATACAACCTACCCTGCTGTTTGGGGACCGCCGCACCCGCTGCTTCCTTTCGGGCGCGTTCCTCATCCTCTGTCTTTACCCGAAGCCCGAGACCTCTCTTGTTGACCGCAAGCCTGATCACGAGGCCCGGCCTGTCACGCGCGAACGCCTGCGCCTCTTCCAACTTACATCGCAGCGATGTGAGTCGGGTTCGTTTCACAGATGTTTCAGGGAGACAAAGTGATGATGCATTTCGGCCGATAACGGTTCTCTTCGACCATTGCTTCACTTCCAAATGCATTGAAAAGGAGCACAACGGCTCACCGAATGGTGAGGGCAACAGTCGGTCCTGGTTTGTGGTTGACTGACAGGCGTCGCGATTGCTGTTTGCAGTGCTCGGCCTACTGTTCTGTGGCTACTACCACATCGTTGAATTGCTGCAATGCTGCATTGTTTGCTCTGTGGCTCCTACCACGTCATTGCATTGTTGCCCTATGGCTAGTACGGCCAAGTTCGAACTTTAGCACCTGTTTAATAATCTGTGCCAGCGTAGTCTTCCCCGACCTCATGGAAGCCTCTAGCCACAGCAAGCCTCCTCCGAGAGCATTCACCTGATCCACCACAGCCTTCAATGGGAGGACAGTGTGCGTCAAGGAACCCAATCCATTATTTGGTATTCCTTTCCACACGTCGAAATAGACTTGTTTTGCATCCTGCTGCGCACCGCTCTGTTTGTGTGTCAAGTGAATGCATCGCAGTAAAATGCGAACCCCCATATCAAGTGGATCGCGCGCACACGCTCTCTGCTTTTTTTCTTTTCTCCTTCCCCCTTTTTATTGGAATAGGCACCTGATTGTTCCAAAAAAAAGCGAAATTATCCTGCGAGGCGGCCGGTTGCGAAGTTGCTACAAAAAAAAAGAACAACGCAAAACTTTTCCCTCTTCAAGACGGAGGGAAACGTGCTGTATGCTCCAAAGCATGCCACAGAGGTGTTCATCGTGAATGGGCAATACCACCACTGGCAGCACACACAACAAAGGGATCTGTCGGTTCAGCGACCTTCAGGGCCGAAATGGCAGGTATCCCTGTACAAGGCTCAATATCTCCCGGAGGCTGATGGCGAACAAGTACAATGATGGAAAGATGCAAAAAGAACTTGGAAAAAGAGGGTTGAAAGTGAAGTATTAGGCACTACGCTCATGTGTTAGGCACAACCTCATGCGTGCCGGGGTGGCCTATCTCCCCCCGCAAGGCACCACTCCAGCCCTAAGGATGTGCCTACCGCTCAAAGTGTTAGGCACAACCTCACGCGTGCTGGGGTGACCGATCTCCGCCCGCAAGACATCACTCCAGCCCTAAGGATGTGCCTACCGCTCAAAGTGTTAGGCACAACCTCACGCGTGCTGGGGTGACCGATCTCCGCCTGCAAAACATCACTCCAGCCCTAAGGATGTGCCTACCGCTCAAAGTGTTAGGCACAACCTCACGCGTGCTGGGGTGACCGATCTCCGCCTGCAAGACATCACTCCAGCCCTAAGGATGCGCCTGCCATTTAAGTGTTAGGCTAAACCTCATGCGCGCTGGGGTGACCGATACCCCCCCCCCCCATAGGGCTAAGTTGGATGGAAACGCCGTTTCTTTTGGATTTTCCAAAACATGGAAACGGAAACGGAAACGGAAACGGAAACGTTTCCGTTTCTTTTAAAAGAAACGCCGGAAGGCTCCTGCAGAGGGGAGAAGGGGAACTTCCCTGCACTGGCAGGTCACCATAATGCTCCTATGGCACTGCAGTATCCACCAGTTTGTAGCCTACCCTCATTCCGCTCTTCTTCCGCTCTACTTTTTCCACTTCTTCTATCTTCGAGACATTCCTTTTTTCACCCGTGGATCGTTGCTGACCATTTAAAGTCCTGGCATTCTTGAAGCCCATGCAGCCAGGCATGACGCATAGGATGATGCCACGGGCAAATGAGGTCGTGATGAAGCGAACACCACACACGATAAATATACTTAAAATAGTTGGGATGAACCCACTATAGGCAACACTCAAAATGGCTGTGATGAAGCATTCGCCGCATACAGGCAAATAGCACCATAGTAGTCGTGATGGCGCGTACCCGCGCACGGGCATCGCACTAAAAATGAAGACACAGGCAAATGAGATCTGAAATTGTCATGATGAAGCGTTCACCATACGCGGACAACTAGCACGCATGATAGTCGTGATGTCGCGTTCACCACCCAGCATATGACTTTAAATGACTCAGTGAAGTGCAAACGACATTCAAAGTTGTCGAGATGAAACAAGTCAAAATCAAAAGTAAAGTCGCATTCTTGACAAAATGCAGGCATCGAGATTAAGGACAATAAAAAAATATGGTCGGAAAGCGTTTCGCTACCGAGAGTGTGTGGGAGTCGGTGGAGATAACTACCGTGCAAGGGAAAAGTAAGCAGGTCAAATGCCTCTTCTGCGAACAAAACTTCACGGTTGCTTCTACCAGCCGCCTTGTCGCTCACCTTCTCCAGCAGCCCGGGCAGGGTGTGGCGATCTGTGCGCCGAAGGAAGACAAGAAGAACGCTCACAAAGCCCTTGTCGAAAGAGTGACTGGCGAAGTGTCCAAAACGAAGACTTTGAAGAAACAGAAGACCGAGCAAAACGCACCAGCACACCAGTCGATCCAGTCGTTTTTGATTGCCACCAGCACAAATGAGGATGTTGATCGTGCAGTACGTGACTTTTTCCTCGAGACGGCGACACCATTTGCGAGAGTTGAGCATCGGGCCTTTGTTACGATGATAGACAAGATAAGGTTACTCCCGACAACATCGACCTACGTTCCACCCGACCGAAAGAAGCTATCAGGCCCGCTCGTCGATGACGCTGTCAAGCAAATGAACGCTAGCGTCAAGGAAGCTTTGTTCCTGCGAGGCGGCAACGGTCTCACGCTGACACACGATGGCTGGACGTCGCAGAAGAAAGCTCCCATCTTCAACGCGATGCTTTGCACCACTGTTGAAAGTTGGTACATCAGCAACAAAGTCATCACCGAGTCAAAGACAATGGGTGCCGTAGCTAACTACATAGCTGACGTCGTGAACAATTTGGAGGAGGATGTCAGGGAATCCGTCGTGCACGTTTGCGTTGATGGCGCATGCAGGGAAGCGTTGCCGATTGTAGAGCAACTCCTTCCAAAAACGGTCGGCAGCATTTGCCTTCTCCATACCGTAGACCTCGTGTTCGAGGATCAATGCGATTGGAACAAGAAGACGTACGCGACAAGGTTTAGTTACATCAACCAAGTCTGCAAGCGTGCGATTGAATTCGTACGCTGGTGGAAAGCAAGAGAGAGGCTCGTGACCCTCCTGAAAGAACACACACCCGTGTGCCTGCTTTGCCCCATTGACACAAGAATGGGAACCACCTATATTTGTCTGAAAAGACTATTGCGACTGCAAACGCAACTTCGAGCAGTGGTATCCTCCGCCTTGTTCTCCAACTGGCGCGCATCGCAGAAAACAGCCGCAGCCAAAACTGCAGCAGATAACCACCGCGCTCTCGTAATTGGAGACGACCTGTGGGAAGACGTGGCAAATGTGTGCACCTTGTCCGAACCGACGTGGTCATTCCTCCGCGTGCTTGACACTGAGGCAACACAAGAAACGAACACCGGTGCTCCTGTATGTATAGGTAATGCACGCATGCGGTGGGAAGAATACGTTACTCAACTCCAAGCCCTGGACCTCAATCTTCTGCTCACGGAGGAACGTCGCGCGGACTTGGTGCACCATGCAGAGGAACGATGGGACTACGCTGTGAGGCCAGTCCACAACGCGGGCTTTGCTTTGCATCCCGCAACGCGTATGGAAGCGCGATCCTGCAGCAAGGCAAAATCCGGGTTGCAGTTAATCCTCAACCGGTTTCTACCCAGTGAAGTCGCGCTGACAGCGCTGGAGGAATGGGAGTCGTGGTCTTCGGCTCCCCTTCCGCCAGGGCTGGCGTCCACTTCAATGCAACATGGGAACCGTGACAAGTGGCCACCGCACAGGTGGTGGTCGTCTTTTGGTGGGGCTTGGCCTGCTCTCCAAAAAGTGTGTGTAAAGCTTCTGGGACAAATTGTAAACGTCGCTCCATGTGAGCGAGGGTGGTCCGCCTACAGTGAAGTCCTCACTAAAAAGAGATTCAAACTGAAGGACGAGAAGGCACACCAACTCGCCCGTTTGAAGTACAACACACGGAACTGGACGACTACCCAGGCCGTGCTGTCACACTTTTCCGCAATCAAAGTAGGCGAAGAGGACGATGAAGAGCCAGGAGACGAGTAGGCGCAAACGACTCACTCGCAATCTATATGTAAGATTTTGATGGGGGGCATATTATTCGTCACCCGACACTCTCCGTTTTCTTCTTGACAAACGTTGGTTCCCTTTCAAAAGGCCGTTCTCAGTTAGGGCGGCCTTTTGCGTTTTCCTTTTTCTTCTTCATCTTCTTCTTCTTCTTCTTGACAAACGTTGCTTCCCTTTTTTGCGTACACACGTACAGTAGTCGACATAGTTGCGACGATACCTACTGTAACACACTGTGCGAAACCAACCGCATTACAGAGTCAGAACCAACCACACTTCTTCTACTCGTTTCTTTGTATCAAGTCGTTCTACAACGTCTCTACCTGTTTAGAGTGCAAGCTCACCTTTTTACCACACTTCTTATCATAAGCGGCATCCCAGTATGCATAGTCTTCATTACAGGCGTCGGCGAATTGCGTACTCTTCTTTTCTTTTTTTCTTTTTTCTTGAAAGTATGCTGATACTGCAGGGAATAGTTGACTACACCTCTTGAGTGCTAACCGCGATTGGGAGTCGGGAGAACCTACAAAGCACCCGTTCGTGAGAAAAAGCGAAGAATAAGGACGCCTTTTCCATCTGTCTTTGTCAAGAGCTGCAACTCAACCATTCTTCCTTTTCTTCCACCTTTGCGACAGGTACACCTCATCCGAATGCTGTGTTCTGCTGCCACCACACTTGAATGCAAACACTGCTCCGTTTTACTCCCGTATCTGCGGGGATGAGACGACAACTGCTACTACTTATTTCTTCCTTTTTATTCCTCTCGTTGCCCCAAGTTCAAGATTCTTTCCCACACTGTCTCCTTATTGCTCCTGAGATGCTGTGTCGCTTGTTTGCCTTCCTTACTGACGAACCTACAGCCAGTACACCAGCTGTCGCACCAGCCGTTTCTTTTGAAAGGAAACGGCGTTTCCATACACCGGCAAAAAGAAGGAAACGGAAACGGAAACGGAAACGGAAACGTTTCCAACGTTTCCATCCTACATAGCCCTAGGGGGGGTCAAAAGCTGTCAAAATAGGTCATTTTTTTGGGAACCACATAGGGGCTCCTAAAAGGCAATAAAATTTGGTAAACCACCCCAGAACCGTATAGAAATGCCTAAAACATGCTTTTTGGCTGCTGAAGTGCCCCGAAAAGGCCTTTTTACGAGTGCCCAATTTTTGGACTCAGGGTGGACACCGTTTGGTACCGGTGTTCTTCTTTTTAGGTGACAACCCCAAAAATAGTGACAGCATGAACCGAAGAAGGAAAATAACACTGCCCAAACCTATGCATTTTTACTCAAAAGACTTTCCTGAGAGTTGGGGATGGTGGGGCTTCGTAGGAGGCATCGACAAGCGACTCAATGAGGTACGGCTTCGTAACGTGCCGCCCCCTCGAGTCCTTGACGTCAGCGCCAGCTTTCGTAGTGGCCTGTGTCGTGTAGCGTGCTACCGCAAGCTGCAGATACCCTGCCCTGAGCTGCTATGTCGTGGCAGTCCTATAAATCCACCGCCGAACCTTTTCGTTCAAGTCCAGTTTTCTATTTTTGTTCAAGCTCAACGTGCGTTGGGGTTAGGTACCAGAGATACACCCCGGTGACCAGTATTGTCTTCCGTGCGTGTGCAATGCGACCCTTTCGGGGTGGTGTACGAAAGGCGAACTTGAATAAAAGACACTGTCGCGTGCATCCCTTCAACAAAAACGTTGGGATCTGGAAAATCCCACTACGGATGAGAGCATCTCATTGTTTTTCTCGGAAAGACATCGAACTTTGTGAATATCGCTCTAGCAGAAGTTCGGGGAAGAGCTGCTGCCTGCGGTGTCAACAACACCTCAGCTTGCGCAAGACCCAGAGAACCTTTTGGGACGTTGTTAACCATCCAGACGAGCAACGTTCATAGCTGCCTTCCTCCTGGGTGTCGTTCGCCCTTTTGTTGCTTCCATTTGTGGCTGCCTGTACGTGAATGTAGTCTCATCTTTGCATGGTATGAACAGTGAAGCACACCCACAGGCTGCTAGCCGGTACCAAACGGTGTCCACCCTAAAACCATCAACTAATACACCCCCCCCTGGGCCATTTTCTATGAAACATTCCCCAAAAACACGTTTCCGGGCATTTCTGAGGCGGGTTGCATGTTTTTTTAGCCTTAAACTGCCGTTAAGTCTACAGGCTGAAAATGTCACCATTTTGACGCAAAAAAAGACCTTTTGACCCCCCCTACCCCCCCCCCCCCGCAAGGCATCACTCCACGCCCCGAGCCCCCCCGCAGCCCCTGTTTCCTCCCTCTCACACCTTGTCCAACCTAGCGCCTGTTTCCACACATGTTCCTTCCGTTGGGTTCCCTTCTTTTCGCTGCGGCAAAGTGGCTTTGGTTGCGTCGCTGGAATTCGGTCGCTGGCAGTCTATAGTAGCGCAGAATTCTCCGTCGGCTGCCTCGTATTGCATTAGGAGACTGCTTGAGCCGGTCCACACACCCAGCTGATGGACTATAGTTGTTGGGGTTAGAATGCAAGAATATACTGTAGTGATGGTCTGCATTAGTCACTAGGTGCCCTGCACGGATAGACTAGCTCGATGCACTTCCAGGAAGAAAAATAGGAGTGGACAGGCTCACTGCTGTTTCGTAGCCCGTCTTCTTTCGTAGAAAGGACTCTGTGGCGGAAATGCGATCGTCAGCGCCTTCCCCGCAGGTAGTGCCCTTATTGTGTGGCGGTGGCACACGCTCTTTATGCGGGTTGGCATCAGCCCAGGCCAGACTTTGCTCAGGCCGGGCTCGTCAACGGCAGCTGAACATTCCGCAACCCGGATGCAGAGATCTGAAGTGGTGACACATTGACGATCCTGTTGACCATGTCCACAGGCCCCAGATGATGCAGTCGTTTCTTTTTGAAGGAAGGGTTTTCTTGAAAAGCTTCACGCGGGGGGTGGGCCAGAAACTGCCAAACCAGGCCCGTCCGCTGCCCTTCGCTTGTCACGGGTGTTTCGTCCTCCGTTTGCCTTCGCGGCCTCTGCCTCAAGAGCATCGTCCATTGGGCCCAGGCGGTCTTGAGGCCTGCACGAAGAAAGTGCAGCTTTCCAGGATAGTTAACCCTGTACTACGATAATTTTCAGCCGATGCTAGCACTCAGGCAGCAGGAAACAAAGGGGGACCCCAAAACGGGTTCGCTTACAATGCAGTTCCAGAGATAGGGGGGTGGACCGATTTGGTGCAGCTGCTAGGTGTCCGACTCGAAAAAGTGCAAACAACCGAGCAGAAGGGGGGGTCGCGGGAAAACAGCAACAAGGGTCGCCCGAACATGGTGTACACTCCGTGGAAGACGCTGAGGCAGCCCCTCTACACGTACCGGTTCTGGACCTCGTATGCCTCTTCTTTTACTTCCGCGCCAGCTTTTTAGTACTAACAATCTTGTGGGTTACCCTTCAATGTATTGTGCAGGCTAAAAAGACGTAGGCAGCGTGTTTTGGTGGTTGATCAGAATTCCTTACCCGAATACACGGGGTAAATACAAGTGGGAAAACGATCACCCGGCGCGCACAAACAAATGCTCGACAGAAGTCACCTCATCACAACCGTCGACCGCTTCGCGCGAAGAAGCGTTCGTAGTGTAGCGCAAAAAGCATCTGCAGAAGATCACGGAAAAAGCCTCCCAACCGCGACTGGAGGAAATGTGCTGCAGCCCACGAGAAACGCAGGTGCATCTGGGTTTGACAACAACGACCCACCCAAAAGACTCATTTTGGATTGTTTGTGATGAGCCACTTACGGACGAACTGCCACTGAGGTGGTAATTTCAAAGAGCCGGAGACCCCAAAACCAGCCTAAAGTCAGTCGCAGTCCTCCGCCGCGCTCCTCCTGGGCATTGTTGGTACTAAAAAAACAGTACCAACAAGTAGTCGTTAACGTGTATACTCATACCTACTCCCCTCATACTACCCGCCTCCCAGCCTCAATGGTCAACCGGAGACCCTAAAACCAGCCTAAAGTCAGTCGCAGTCCTCCGCCGCGCTCCTCCTGGGCATTGTTGGTACTCCCTCTAAACCACAATAAACGCTAGATGTAACGTACTCGCCCAATGGTCAACCGGAGACCCTAAAACACCGAACCTCTAAACCACAATAAACGCTAGATGTAACGTACTCGCCCCACACCTATCCTCCGGAAAACACACAGGCACCAGCACTCGGCCCCGTGGCCGATCATCATGGGAACCATGATGATGAGCGCAGTTTGGATGCTCAAGTACACGAAGCTGAGCGAGAGCCAGAGGAAGTCGATCTACCCGGAGGGATACCCCGAGGCGCACGACCCTATCCTCGAAGTGGACCAGAAGTACTACAGCATGTTCATCAGGCAGCAGGGCATTGACATCACCGACCCCGTCTTCACCGGCAGAGCGAAGCAGTGAAGCCTGCACCCACGACCGCCACCGTGAGACCGGCCTCTTCGAACCCCCCTCTGGGACCGGACGCGCACGCACCGAAAAAAAAATCAATTTTGCCATTTTTTTTTTCGACAAGTTGCTTTTTTACGGGTAGATTCGACGGGGCGGACACACGAAGTACCCCTCGAATGCACGCGGAGCACGGAAAAGGATATCTTCCGAAAGTCACTTGCGTCCGGGAGGCTGTAAAACACCCCCGGGAAGTTTCTCGTGAACTTTCACTCTCAGGAAGAGAATAGGTCGAGGAAGCGATTTCCCCAATGCCTCCAATCATTCGCTTTACCTTGGCGTAACTCCTGTTTTTGGTTCTAGCTATCCTCCGAGGGAAACTTCGGAGGGAACCAGCGGCGGTCGGTGGTCACTGGTTGTCCACTACGTAAAGCGCCGCCTTCGCGCCTCCCGTGTTCGATGCGCTCGTAACCCTGGGTTCGACAACAACGACCCACCCAAAAAGACTCATTTTTAATTGTTTGTGATGAGCCACTTACGGACGAACTGCCACTGAGGTGGTAATTTCAAAAGAGCCGGAGACCCCAGAACCAGCCTAAAGTCAGTCGCAGTCCTCCGCCGCGCTCCTCCTGGGCATTTGTTGGTACTCAAAAAACAGTACCAACAAGTGGGCGAGCAAGCTGCCAACTCCGCGTCCGCGGCGGCCTCGCGGACGTCGTGGCGCTGCTTCGTCGTGACCGGGTCGATCGTCTTCGTGGCCGACCAGTCGTACCCGTCGGTCACGCCGGCGCAGGCGCAGGCGCAGGGGCAAACACGTGTGGTGAGTTGGACGAGGCCTGTCGATTTTGTGCCCTCCGTTAGTGTGTCCCGGTCACTGCACCTGACCCATGCGAAGGAGTGCCGCCGCCGTCTAGGTCGCACCGGCCCCCCTCAAGCGAGCTTCGTGGCGTTCGCTCCAGATTTCTGCGCGCGTTTTCGCATCCGTTTCTGTTTTTCCCAAGCTGTCGTCGCGGCAAACCGAAAAAAGGACGGAAACACAACAAAAATAACCAACAATTGAACATGCGAAGCCGAATGCATGCGCACCATAAAAAAAAAAAAGAAAACGAAGGGGCAACGCATTTTTCTTATTCTCGTTCTTGGTCGTTTTTTGTTTTTCTTCTTTTTCCGTCCATTTTCTTTTTTTGTTTTTTTTCGTGTTGTCTTTTTATTTCTCGCGTTCTCCCCCTTCCTTCCTTTTTTTTTTTTTTTGCGGATTTGTTTTATCTCTTTTCCCCGGGGGTGGTAGGGTGGAGGGGCTGCCTCCGATAGGCAGTTGCTGATGAAAGTGTTTCGTTCCTGTCCCTCCTCTCCCTCTCTCTCGTGTGCTTTGCGCTGCTGTTATTGCATCTTCAGCCAAACGCAGTCGCCAGCCTTGCAACAACGTTGCCCGGTTGGAACCTTCAACGCTTCGCGTGGTTAGCGGGCAGGGATCAGGGTGAACCGCAGAAGAGGCTTCCGCGGCCTGACGGCGTGTCGGCGGCGCTGCTGTTGTTGCATCTCCAGCCCAGCTATCCAGAGCCAGCCTTGCAACAAGCCCAACCAGCCAGACTCCGTTGCCCGGTTCGAACCTTCAATGCTTCTGCCCTATCGGTGGGGTTTTCGAAGAAGACTTGATGCAAGCATCAAACATGAATTCTCTCGTGTGCTTGCGTGTCGGCGCGCTGCTGTTGTTGCATCTCCAGCCCAGCCATCTAGAGCCAGCCTTGCAACAAGCCCAAGCAGCCAGACTCCGTTGCCCGGTTGGAACTTCAATGCTTCTGCCCTATCGGTGGGGTTTTCGAAGAAGACTTGATGCGAGCATCAAACATGAATGATGAGAGGCCAAGTTTCTTCTAAGTTTCCTCCCTCCTGTGGAAAGTTCCTCAAACCACCAAGAAGGAGAAGCCGCAAAGTATTACGAAGCCACCCACCACATGCATGACACTTAGCACTAAACATACGCACAGTACTTATTCCACAAGAAACCTCTTTCGATGACCTTATGCCACCCCCGGCATCCTCAAGCGAACTTTCACTCGAAGAAACACACCACAGGACCACACCAAAGGAAAACCGACACGAAAAAAAAAAAAAAACACACACACCCACAAAGAAGTACCACCTACCGTCCGTCAACCTCCGGTTGATTGTTTCCGGTACCAACCCTCCCCCCCCCCGACTCCCAACCTCTCCGCCCTTTTCCCTCTTCTTCCAAAAGTACCACCACCAGCGTCTCTGGAGTGTTGAACACACATATCCATTCCAAGCACGCTCCTTGCAAAAAACTCGCATCCACTCACACACACACACACACACACACACACACACACACCCCTCCCCCCCCGCGCCCTCTGGAAACGGTTAATAGTAGGAAGCAGAGTCTTTAGTTATTAGTTGAGCAGAAGGCGATGTTGCGGGTCGTCGTGCTGGCTCTGGGCGTCGGCGGCGCCGCTTCAGCGACTCCGACGACGATCCAGATGCTCGATGCGACGACGGGGGTCGACAAGGGGCTGGGCATGGGCACCGTGGTGGACGGCGCGCAGGTGTGGACCGACGCTGCGGAGTCGCGGTTCAGCCAGGTCCCGAACGAGGTCGAGGACATCCTGCTGCTGAAAACGCCGACGCGCATCACGGCAGACCAAGACGCTGTGTACACGTGCGGCGATGTTAACCAAGGCGCGTGCCTCGCGTACGTGTACATGTACAACTGCCCGACGTGCGAGTTCCAGGAGGGCGACCTGGCTGACGTCATGGCGGCGCAGGGATGGGAGGCCCTGCGGTGCGCTCCGCGGTTTTTTGCTGTCGCTGGCGGGATGGAGCACAGGTTCCAGGCGTACCGCAAGGAGCTGCTGGCCGGGCAGGTGGAGTCGGTCGCGTTCACCGAAGCGGCGACGGATTTCGTCGCGTTCGCGATCGACCCGGACGTGATCGACTGCACGAACAGGCCGAGCGAGATGTCGTGCGAAATGGACGCGAAGTGCGTCTGGCTGCCCCGGCAGCACTGCGCAGCGAACATCTGCCGGTCGGCCAAGTTCGCGGGGCCCCTGCAAGTGTACCCGAAGTGCGCGAGCCACTGCATTTCGGTCGACGTCGTGATGCCGCCGACGACCCCGTGATGGCCCCTCCTCCGGAACCCCCCTCCATCCCATCCTACCATCGATCAGGTAGCTGTGAGCCAGTTGACCCCTATATCCTGGAAGAGTGCATGTCTAGCAGTTCATCAACCGGTGGACCGGTGTGTGAGTGTTTAAGTTCAGGGCTTTGAGTTGGTAACGGCTGAATCGAAGTATTGCCCACTCGTCGGCTTTGAGTTTCCGACACGCTGCTTATGGGTGCCGTGACTCCTCTCCGAAGGGTGGGTGGGCGTTCACCGAAGCGGCGACGAGCGAGATGTCGTGCGAAATGGACGCGAAGTGGTCTGGCTGCCCCGGCAGCACTGCGCAGCGGACATCTGCCGGTCGGCCAAGTTTGCGGGGCCCCTGCAAGTGTACCAGAAGTGCGCGAGCCACTGCATTTCGGTCGACGTCGTGATGCCGCCGACGACCCCGTGATGGCCCCTCCTCCGGAACCCCCCTTCATCCCATCCTACCATCGATCAGGTAGCTGTGAGCCAGTCGACCCCTATTTCCTGGAAGAGTGCATCGAGCGGCCTGCTGCTGTCTAGCAGTTCATCAACCGGTGGACCGGCTGGTGTGTGTGAGTGTTTTAAGTTCAGGGCTTTGAGTTGGTAACGGCTGAATCGAAGTATCGCCCACTCGTCAGTCGGCTTTGAGTTGGTAACGGCTGAATCGAAGTATCGCCCACTCGTCAGTCGGCTTTGAGTTTCCGACACACTGCTTGTGGGTCTTGTGACTGCTGGGTGGGGCGGGATCCTTCGGGGACGGATAGAGCGTGGGGAGGCTGTCAGCTTCTCCGTCCGGCACTCGTCCTTTCGGATTGGTCGACATAACCCCATTGCACGATGGATTCCGCACAAACCCCATGGCTGCTCGATGGCCTCTTTCGAGAGAGGCTGTCAATAGCTTTTGCGATGCAGCGATATTTTATGTCCCGCTTGTAGGGAAGCTTTCTCCAAACAGCCACACCGTCGTTGGGGCCTGGGGGCGCACTCTTTCCAGCCAGTATCTCGGCAGCAAGGGCCTCGTCGTACTGCAACTGAACCAACCCAGTCGTGGTACCCAGTCACGCTCTGCTTCTTGATGCACGATATGGCGTATTGGTCCGCTGGCTGGAAAATGCAAACCTGGAGAACCCGATGCAAAGTCGGCAAGAACCAGACACGTCTTGAAACTGATCCGGCAACACTTGAAACTGCACCACGGTCAATCAGAAGGGGGTGGACCGGCTTAGTTGTTGGAGCCGCATGGCCCGTACCATGGCGCAGAGAAGGACCGATAGGACAGATGGGATGCGGTGTTGGCCACGCAACCATCGTCTCCCTCCCCACGAGGAGCGGGCACCAGACTCACACCGCTGTCCTGTCTGCAGGCACTCAGGTTCCGCGCTCGCGCTTGTGTGTCCGTGGCTTAAGACGGGACCTGTACGGGTTTGAATCCATATCCCTTCCAAGCACGTTCTTGCGCTAGCGGGCACCAGACTCACACCGCTGTCCTGTCTGCAGGCACACAGGTTCCGCGCTCGCGCTTGTGTGTCCGTGGCTTAAGACGGGACCAGTGCGGGTTTGAATCCATATAGCGCTCCCCACGAGGAGCGGGCGACTTCGCTTGCTTTCATTCGGGCATCGGATACTTTTGACTCCAGTCGGGCGGTTTGAAGGAAATGTTTGAGGAGACTGCCTCGATAGATCAAAGGAGGTAAATGTGCTGTAGCCCACACGAAACACAGGTAAATCTGGGTTCAGTGGCGGGCGTAAGCGTTTAACAAGACCCACTTTGTAGTTGTATTGTTTTCTCCCCCTCTAGCCTCCTTCGAAGTAAGCACAAGGCAGCCCCTCGAGTATTTTTTATACGCGCCAGCTTGGAAGGAATTGCTCGACGATTGCTGCCAGACAAAGAACCGAAGGGATCCGAAGTGCTGTAACTACCGAACCACGTGTTGAACGGGCGTGAGGTCATGCGGGTCTACCCCTACACGACAAGACACACAACAGGTCAAAGTCCTGAGAGAAAAGCGAACTTTAACTCTAGAAAAACAACACACGGTGGTGTAAGCGAAGAACAAATCAGTTTGCGTTTGTATCGTATTTACCCCTTTACCTCTATATTCCCTCCCAGTCAAAGCAGCGACGTCGAGTATTTTTTCAACACTCTTTGACAACAGCAGATGGCGAGCCTCTTCTTTTTGGTCTCGCCCCAGCGGAATTTTCGAGGGTTCGGGTACTCTTGAGGATTAGATTAGTCCCTTTGAACTGTGCAAACTCTCAACTGATACCTGCCTGTACGCTAATCTGCCAAACCACTCCCTTTTTAAGGAGATTGAGCCGGTCCATCCCTATCTCTTGAAACTGCATCGAAGTGCCTGTCGCTGTTTATCACAGGTCCACCACGGTCCATCAGGTCCAACCCTAGTCCCTAGAGCTGCATCGAATTGCCCGGTGCTGTATTGTTCGGTCTATCACGGTCTATCAAGATGGGATGGACCGGCTCAGATTCCTTTAGAGGGGGGTCGGGTTGGGCCGAAATAGTCCGGAAAGCACAACCCATCCCTTTCTGTTGCCTCCGATATCTCTCGAATTTTCCGAGAGGGACAACCTCAATTTTGCAGTGTCGTCACTGCAAGCGAGAGAGGGGCCGATACGATACATGTTTTTGAGTTTCCAAGACCTCCCAGCCGACCTTCGCGTCCCGGTGTTTTTTTTTTTTTTTTTTTTTTTTAGCCACATCATGGCACATGCAATGTGTGAGGAAACTGAACCGCCGAGTAAGTAGGACCTTCTGATCATGATCATTTGCCAAATTTGCCACCTGAAACCACGTCCAGGATTTGGGCTCAGGGTAGTGCGGTCAACGAAAACTCTAGTTCTACTTTCTCCTACTCTCGCGGTGTACGGGTTTAGCGTTTATTTTTCTTTCATATTGTGACCTTTCGAGTCTACCTGGTTGCTGTCAAAGGCGCGAACCGCGAGCCACATTTCAACATTTGTTTTTTGGAAGCATGCATGAGAGGCAGCGCTCTGTCTAAACATTAAACTAAGATTTTCCCACCGACCCGCCCGAACCATGCAAATCGCCCTCACGCACCTACGAGCAGTTCTTCGCGTACCTGCTCGCCAAGGCGACACCCGACGGCCGCCCCGTCTCTCTGCCGTTTTCGGGGCGAAACATCGCCCTCGTTTACCGACCCGAAGACGAGACTGTATTGACACAGACACAAGAGCCGACGGTTCATAGTGATGGCGAAGGAAGGTGACATCTGAGCCGTGTTTCTGTTGACTGACTGGAGATGCAGGTGTAGGCGAGTATTTTTCCACTCCGAAGGCACCGGGTTACGTCAGCCACGCGTTGAACGTCGGTCGTCACGTATATAGAAAATAATAACGAACCAAACAATAACGAAGAAACGCAACCAAACCGACTAAGCGAGAACTCGCTGGTCCTCCCACAGCACAGAGGGGAACGAATGCACTCCCCTCTCCCCGGCTCTTGTTTTCCCACTGCCTTCATTGGCAGCTTTGGTAGACAGCATCCGTTGCTTCACATCCTACAAAGCCGATTGCCGAGGTCGTTGCTCTAGCAGAGTCGCTACCTTCGCCGCCCGTTTTCTTTTTTTTGTTTCTTCATTTACACAGCGTAACCGCACAACCAATGCCGGGGCCGCAGTACACCGGACTGTCTCTGCCGGATCTGCGCGTCTCAGCTAGATACTGTAATTGGAATAATGTTGAACTGGGTTGAAGCTGGAACAGGTAAATGTCAGCGGGGTGAGAAACTCGCCGAGGGTTCCCCGAGAATCGTTGCGCCGCCCGACGGCGGAGAGGAGAGCGTCGGAGCGCTTTTCGTCGGTCGAAAGCGCGAGCGTGTATGCACAGCAGCAGCAGCAGCAGCAGCAGCAGCGCCCGCTGTCCCACTTGCGGCAGGAGAAACTCAGACCGGGTAAAACCTGGGACGCCGTTTTTGGAGGCGTTTAACCGGGTTCAACATCAACCCAATTGCGGTCTGCTGTTCCACGAGGAAGGTACCGGTGTGTGACGCCACCTCCCCCCTTCGCGAGTTGCGGGGGTCTCTCGTTGTTACACGGCGGCGTTTTACTCTGGGGGTAAGCCGATCCACCCCTATCCTCCTTTACCTGCAATTGTCAACCACAGTCCATCCGGTCCATCCCTGTCACTATCTCCTGTAGCTGCATGTGTGTACTTTCCTGCGGTGCAAGCACAGAAGAGGGAGTCGCCTGAGAGACTGAGGAGTGACTGAGGCAGTCCTTCTGGTCCATTTCTGTCACTATCTCCTGTAGCTGCATGTGTGTACTTTCCTGCGGTGCAAGCACATACGAGGGAGTCGCCTGAGTGACTGAGGAGTGACTGAGGCAGTCCATCCGGTCCATTTCTGTCACTATCTCCTGTAGCTGCATGTGTGTACTTTCCTGCGGTGCAAGCACATAAGAGGGAGTCGCCTGAGTGACTGAGGAGTGACTGAGGCAGTCCATCGCCAGAGTCCCTCACGGCGCATGGGAGTGGATGGACCTGGACAATCTGCTGCGCCCAACACGCGCGCGACCGTCTGCATCCTCAGCGGGGTGTCACAGCTGGAGATGCTGTTTCACGAGGAAGGTGCAGAGGCACAGGTGCGTGCCACTCAATTACAACGACCTCTTTTTTTGTTTTGCGTTAACAATGCATTGTTGGAACTAAAAATTAGTAGTTGGCAGCGTACTACATGAAACTTACCAAAGCAGAGTTCCGCTAGTGCGCACAAACAAAAGAAAGCGCCATACTAATTTTTCTCGCCTCCCCGCCCTTTGCGTGTTGGGGTAGTTCCGACAGAGGGGACTTTTCACATTGAGGGTGTGTGTTCGAGTTTTGAGTACTTTTTTTTTTCATGCGTGAACAATGATGCGGGCAGCAGTCAATTGTGAGACTGGCAGGTGAGCAGCGTCATCTCCCCTTGCGAGCTCTGGGATCAAGCTGCGGATCGCCTACATACACTCAGCTGCGCTTGCCTTCATTGCGAAGGTTACTGCTGCGGCCTTCTGGGTGGCAGCTGTGGCAGGTCAAGTAGCGAGATCTGGGGCCCTGTGATGGCTGAGTGCACACCTAAGCAGGGCTGCATCCTCGTGTTGTAGCCCTGTTGTGTATAAGGTTTCGTGAGGGCCTGGTCAACCACCTCATCACTATAGGGCACAAACCTTTCGCGACAGTCGGGATTGCCGGGGGCAGACCCTAAACCCCCGGAATTTCAAGCGAACTTTAACTCTAAAAAAATCCCACCTCGGTAGCCCTGTTTACATCAGGGGTTGTTTGTCAATAACGACATCCGTGGCCACCAGGCGAGCCTGCTGGCCTTGGACGAGCTAGCCATGCCGGCTGGTGCGCCAAATCGACCACCGAAGGGACGACAATCCCGACTCGGAGACTTTTTTGTCTTGTACTCGATCGCAGATCTTAGAAGATTTTTAACATATCCGACGGTTCCCTGGCACAAGGTTAATTATCCGGGCGCCATCCCGAAAACATCGTAGCTTCACCCCTCGCGAAGTGGTTGCGGAACCGCTGCTAGCCGTCGTGTATATCCCTGGTTCAAGCACACCTCCTCCACAAATCTCTGGGTTGCGTCCCGCCTTCCTCCTTTTTCGCGCGGTCTTGGAACTCGCCGGCACGTTTTTCTGGCGGCACGAGTTTGCAATGACTTTTTTTATGCATCCCCCCCTTCTTCAAACCCAAGAAACATTTTCCCCGAATGCATGCGAGGCCTAAACATGAACACGAATGCTAGCCTATTCAACACTTGCCCGAAGAGCGCTTGTTGCACACAGTTCTTGGTGCACTCACGGTTTGTCAGAAGGTGACAGAAGTTCCTCCATGGCAACGGCTTAGGACAGTGCATCCGTGTCCGATACTCACGCTTATTGAGGTCAGGACACTCCCGCGCGCACGCACTGCTACTGCCACGAATAAGATGTTTCTACGGTGGTCACCCGGAGACTTTGAAACCCCGAATCCTCACAAGCAGAATACCACACGCAGTGAAGTCAACCACACACACGTCTACCAAACAGTGAAGTCGAAGTCTACCTCACACAGTGGAGTCAACCACACAGTGAAGTCTACCACACACAGTGAAGTCTTCCTCACACAGTGGAGTCTACCACACAGTGAAGTCTACCACACACAGTGGAGTCAACCACTGGGAGTCTACCACACAGTGAAGTCTACCACACACACCGGAGTCTACCACGCACAGTGGAGCCTGTTCCCACGGGCCCAGACACTATTTTTTGCTTGTTCGCCACCCCACCCCCTGCTTTTTTTCACCGTCCCCTGATGCAAATATCAACCCTCCATGCACCCATTTACCTCTGGTGTGCTCCCTACCCGCTTTTCCCCTCACCCACCCACCGTTCCTCTCTTTCCCCCACGCCCCTCCTTTTTTATCTGTTCCGGCATCGTGCAAAGAGCAGCAAAACAATACAAAAAAAAAAAAAGCAAACAGCATAGACGTTGCGGCGGCTCGTTGACGTTTTTTTTTTTTTTTTTTTTCCGGCCGCCTTCTGTGGGTTCGAATGCAAAGCCTTATACCCGATGTGGATACAATCGAATACCCGATGTGGATACAATCGACCGAGATAAGAACCAATGCTATGCAGTGTGGGTGAAACAGGACAATCGGGTGTTGCAAGCCCACAAGAGCTTCGCCAACTTCGGAGCGCTAGAAGCCCCCCCAGCTGCATGATGATGGCGAGTCTCGCAGCCGGCGTACCCGGGGGGCTCCCTCCAGCAAGGCGGCTTCGCACACCGTTTAAAAAGCAGAAGAGTATATAACCCCGTGGCCTTAAAACCGCGGGGTCGAGGTGGATACAATTGACCGAGATAAGAACCAACGCTAGCAATAGCAGCGGTGTGTGGATGAAACAGGTCAATCGAGTGATAGCACACGACTTCAAGTCGGTGCAAGCCCGCAAGAGCTTCTGCCCTATCAGCTTGCAGCAACGTATAAATCACACTTTGCGGCGATGTGAAGCGGCTAAAGCTGGGCTGGCGGAAGAAGGTTGCAACATTCCCGTACTCTGCACCAGCGTATCTACGGTGTAAAGGCATGGGTTAGGCAGATGCAGAAGTGGCAACACACATCAGAACGAGCGCGCAAAGGGCATGGACGCGCCGTGACGAATTGCCAAAAGGTTCGCCGCACAGCCTGATTCAGGAAGCCCTTCACCAAGCAGAGACGACAGAATGAGATGAGCTCGGCGTGAACATCCAAACGGCGCAGTTAGGTTGCTCTCTCCGCTGGAACGACGCCAAACCCGGGTCCCCTCAGGACGTAGCCTTCGCTCAATGGAAGCTGAAGTTTCCCATCAAGGCGCTAGCCGCCGCCATAGGCCGCGCAGTGGCGACAAAGAAGAGGGCCCGCAGCGTTACAAGAGGCGGCGATCCCCCGCGAGACGAGCTCACCCGCCGGCCAGAGCGCCCGCTGCAGCACCACCTGCTCCGGTGCCGCCACTCACTGTAGCAGAGCCGCAACCTGCAGCCCGCCATGGCAGCACGAAGAGAAGTGAGGAGACCGGAAACTCTGCTGGGCTGGTGGAAAAAGGGTTGCAACACTGCCTCCCCAAGATCGAAGACGACAGAATGAGATGAGCTCGGCGTGAACATTCACGGTGTGCTAAGCACACCGTGGAAAAGGCAGAAGACAGCAATACCAACACTTCCAGCGTTAGAGAGTGAAATCTCTCCGCGAGAAGCGGCAAACGCAATGTTCCCCCATGATCACCACCAAATTTCACATTTCTGTACACTCCAGACTGTTTGTTTTCCAACAACAACCCGCAACAGTCTACAAAAAAAAAAAAAAGCCAAAGAAAAGAGGTCACTACACAATGGTCCGCCGCCGAGTGTTCTCCGCGCCGCCGTCGCAGAAGCCGGTCGTCGTCGGCGGGAAGGCGACAACAATACCAACACTTCCAGTGTTTGAGTGTAGAAGTCTCTTAGCGAGACGGCAAACGCAGTTTTCCCCCACGGTCACCAAATCTCACATTTCCAAGACTTTTTTCCAACAACCACCGGCAACAGTCTACAAAAGAAAAAAAACCACAAAAAAAAAAAAAAGCCAAAGAAAAGAGGTCACTACACAATGGTCCGCCGCCGAGTATTCTCCGCGCCGCCGTCGCAGAAGCCGGTCGTCGTCGGCGGGAAGGTGATGGCACAGGCGGACCAGGAGATCGAGGCACTGAAGAACCAGCTGATGAGCCTGCAGATGGCCACCGGGCAGGCGAGCATGATGGAGGCCCAGCTGCTCGCCGAGTTCCCGCAGCCGCCGGCGTACCCGGGGGCCTCCCTCCAGCAGGGCGGCGGCGGCGGGCCTGCGGGGCCCGGCTCAGACCCGGGCCGCAAGACGCCTTGGTACCCGTCTGGCGCACCCTTCCCCACGACCCTGAGCCAGGAAATCCTCGCCTTCACGCAGCTCGTGAGCTTGGACCAGCAGGAGCGCGACCAACGCGATGCGTTGATCCTCTCCGTGGCATACGCGGCCATCCAAGTCTGGCCGTCGTCCCGCCTCGCGGTCGACGGGTGCTACGCAACCGGGACCTCCGAACCGTCGGCGCCGCTGTCTCTGGTGATCTCCAACTGCAAGCGGTTGTCACCGGTTGACATCGAGCACCTGGCAGCGAGCATCCAAGGCCACGCGAAGCAGACCAGCTTCGACGAGACCCAGGGGAGAGAGGGCATGTTCCAGGTGGTGTCGTCGAACGGGATCGTGCTCAAAGCCATGATCTACGAAGGCAGGGACCCCGGAAAAGCCCGCCGGCAGGCGCTGATGAGCGCGCTCAACGAGGTGCCGCACTCGAGGACCCTCGCGGTGCTCCTGCGGCACATCCTGTACCACGCGTGCGCGAGCATGGTCGGGTCGGAGCCGGGGCAGCTGCCGCACGAGGCGCTGCTGTGCATGTCGATCTTCGCGTGCCGGCGGACGGGGGACCTGGACCCGGGGAACGCGCTGCTGCTGTTCCTGAACCAGCTGGGCAGGGAGTTGGACTTGGTGTACAACGCGATTTCGATCGCGGGGTACGCTGCGCCGAAGCCGTGCCCGTCGGAGGATTTGATCGTCCTCGCGCCGGAGAACCCTGCCGCCAGCATGACCGCGGAGTGCCGGACGTGGCGGCAGATTAGGGCGCACCTGCAGAGCTTCTCCGCAGCGCTGCGCAGCTACAACCCGGCGACTGTCCTCACGCCGCTGAGCACGATCATCGCGCACAGGCCCCTCTGGCGGAGGGTCAACGGGCAGCAGGCGAAGCTGCTCTCGGGGCAAAACTCGCTGGCGGGGACGCCGGAAGGCGCCCTGTCGCCGGAGGCGATGCCTTCGCAGCAGATGTCTCCGGCTGTTGCCGTTGCGTCGGTGGCCGCGAATCTGTCGGGTGCCGCGAGCGGGAGGTTTTTGAACGGGGTGAGCCCGTCGACGTACAGCACGTCGACGCAGGGCATGACGCCGGAATCGCCGCTGCTGACGCTGCCGGACAGCACGCTGCTGGAGATCGCGCGGACGCAGTCGCTCAACTTCCCGAAGTCGACCGGGATGATCAGCCTCGAGCACACCGACAGCAACATCGCGCAGCTGGCTGCCAAGTTCCCGAACCACGTCGCGGCGGCGCACCACCGCATGTCGCTCGACGCGCAGTCACAGTCGCCGGTCAGCGCGCAGCCCCTCGCAACCCGCATGGACGGGTCGCCCAGCACGCTCGCAGCCCTCGCAATGCAGTTCCCGGAGGTCGTCACGCCCCCCGGATCGGTATGCCGGCAACCCCGCTGGGAGGGGCTAATTACTATTGCACCGTGTATTTACTACAATTTAACTTTCTTTTCGGGAAATCCCTACCGTACAACACGATGCTGCTGTACGGTTGACGCACTTGAGTGTGGTTTTCGTTGCGGCTTTTTTTCAACAAAACTACGCATTTCTTTTCGGAAAAGGCGACCCGCATGGGCGGGTCGCCCAGCACGCTCGCAGCCCTCGCAATGCTGTTCCCGGAGGTCGTCACGCCCCCCGGATCGGTATGCCGGCAACCCCGCTGGGAGGGGCTAATTACTATTGCACCGTGTATTTACTACAATTTAACTTTCTTTTCGGGAAATCCCTACCGTACAACACGATGCTGCTGTACGGTTGACGCACTTGAGTGTGGTTTTCGTTGCGGCTTTTTTTCTTTTCGGAAAAGGCGACCGCATGGACGGGTCGCCCAGCACGCTCGCAGCCCTCGCAATGCTGTTCCCGGAGGTCGTCACGCCCCCCGGATCGGTATGCCGGCAACCCCGCTGGGAGGGGCTAATTACTATTGCACCGTGTATTTACTACAATTTAACTTTCTTTTCGGGAAATCCCTGCCGTACAACACGATGCTGCTGTACGGTTGACGCACTTGAGTGTGGTTTGGTCCGTTTTCGTTGCGGCTTTTTTTCGGAAAAGGCGACCCGCATGGACACAGCACGCTCGCAGTACCGGGAGGTAGTCACGCCCCCCGGATCGGTCTGCCGGCCGCCTCGCAACCCTACTGGGTGAGCCGTATCATCCCCTCTTGATAGACCGTGATAGACAGAAGAATACAGCACCGGGCAGTTCGATGGCAGCTCTAGGGACTAGGGATGGACCTGATAGGCCGTGGTGGACCGTGATTCACTGTGATTACGCAGCGGCAGGCACTTCGATGCAGTTTCAAGAGATAGGGACGGACCGGCTCACTTCTGGGGAGGGGGTGCTAATTACTATTGAACCGTATAATACAATTGAATTGTAATGTTACTGTACGGTTGACACTTTTTACACGGCACTTGAGTGTGAGGCGTGTTCAGGGTCCGTTTTCGTTCGGACAAGGCGACCCGCATGGGCGTGCTGGGCGACCCGCACTGGTCGCCCAGGATTCAACTACACATCTGCGAGCTTTTTACCAGCAGCAGCAGCATTGCTATACATCGCCAGCGTGAGTCCTTGCAACCCTGAGTGTCGGCAACCAGGGAAACGATGCGAGTCCTTGCAACCTGGATCCAAATACAAGCTTCTTAACAGCAGCAGCAGCATTACTATACATCGCCACCTTCAATCCTTGCAACCCAAGTTTGTTGCATATCGTGTGATTGTCAGGCCTTTGACTACCCTGAGCAACGCACTATGCACACTCCGTGTCTACGTTACAGCAGATGGAACGCGTCTTTCAGTACTTTCGGGTGGATGGTGTGCTCTGTCGAAGCCGGCGGCAGCAACCCACAAAACGCACCGAAACACCTTTCACACCCCACAGGTTCTCAGCAGTCCGGCCATCGAAGATCTTGCTTCGCGATTCCCCTTAAGCGTAGCCTGCTAGTGTTGCGTTGCATTGGTACCCGAGTTTAGAGCGAGCTTTAAAAAAACTGAACAATCCAAGGAAAAACAAACGAAGAACGGAAAAAAAAAAAGGAAAAACGAGACAGAACCACCACCCGAAGGAATGAGAACAAAAGAGGTCGAAAGACACCAGACTGTACATCAACCATCGGGTTGATGGTCGGCAACACAACGAGCCGTGTAACAAGGAAATCAAAAGCGAGAGACTGAGCCTTCCCATTGATCAGTACGACACCTATCGTGCCACAGGTGTTCGTGATGATCCGCATGCAGGTTTCGTAAAAGGGGGGGGGTCACAGTTATTTGACACAGGTCTGGTTGCCTAAAAACACTACCGACGTGTGTCAAATAACTACCACTATTCGATCCTGCTTCTGTTCGGCTACCCGGAACTATTTTTAGTATTCGACAAATCGAATAATACAGGTTTTATTATTCGACCCCTCCCTTTAACAACACGGGTTGTTGTTGAAAAAAAAATGACGGTTGGCATCGTGTCTCCAAACGACACACGAGTCCACAAACACTGCACCCCGGACTCCCACTCCGGAGTGGTGTTGCGGTCATTTGTGCGGCCTCACTCCCTCGATGAGGCGGACCCCCTCAATGCGGGAGTGGCCCCTCAAGGAGGCAGTGGGGCCCCCTCAATGCGGGAGTGGCCCCTCAAGGAGGCAGTGGGGCCCCCTCAATGCGGGAGTGGCCCCTCAAGGAGGCAGTGGGGCCCCCTCAATGCGGGAGTGGCCCCTCAAGGAGGCAGTGGGGCCCCCTCAATGCGGGAGTGGCCCCTCAAGGAGGCAGTGGGGCCCCCTCAATGCGGGAGTGGCCCCTCAAGGAGGCAGTGGGGCCCCCTCAATGCGGGAGTGGCCCCTCAAGGAGGCAGTGGGGCCCCCTCAATGCGGGAGTGGCCCCTCAAGGAGGCAGTGGGGCCCCCTCAATGCGGGAGTGGCCCCTCAAGGAGGCAGTGGGGCCCCCTCAATGCGGGAGTGGCCACTCCCGCCCTTTTTCATTCCCGCATTGGCTTAGTATATGGCTGCTGAAGTCCGGGGTGCGTCGCAGACTACGCTTGTTGGGGGGTTAGAACGCAGAGTATCTGTAGCGATGGCCTGCATTATAGTCACTAGGCGACTACCACTTCGATCGTACCGTTTTGCCTGTGACAGTGACAGCAGCAGGCAATTCGATGCAGTTCCTAGGGGCAGTCCGGCTCAATGGTGGTCCGTGCGGTACCCTGGGAACAGTCTGTCAGCAAGCAGGGGTGGGCCGGCTCACCACCAGTCGAGAAGCAACCCGCAAGGACCTACGGCGAAGCTCGCTTAAGCGCCCAGTGGAACGCCTCGTCAATACCACCCCTACGTCAGAGGTGAAATTCTTAGATCGTATGAAGACGAACTTCTGCGAAAGCATTCGGCAAGAATGTCTTCATTAATCAAGGAACGAGAGCGTGGGGATCCAAGATGATCAGATACCGTCGTAGTCCACTGCAGTAAACAGGATCGAGGGAAGTCATTTTGGCTCCCACGGCACTCCCCGAACGAGAAATCAAAGATTATGGGTTCAGGGGAGAGTACATTCGCAAGGCTGAAACTTAAAGGAATGACACCACCGCCCAACGGTCGTGGCATGTTCGGGTAGAGCTGAGACGAGAGGCATCGGGCCTACTCTGCCGAAGGCACTCCAATGAAAGCTGCCTGACAAGGCGCCCGCAAAATGGAGGACTTTCGGGTTGCCAGGCGGTGGGGTCGTACCGACGTCAAAACTATTAGGACCAAGTGGCGCATTATGAAGGGTTTGCCACCAACCAAACCAAGCAGACGCAGGTCCCCTTTTGACTAATCGCCGACCTCTGAAATATACACCACACACACACACACACACACACACACACACACACACACACACACACACACACACACACACACACACACACACTCACTCACAAACACAACAACAAACACAAACACCCCAAGCGGGATGAACCGAGAGCTGACTTAAGGTGTCCGAGTGATCGCTCATCAGATCCCACAAAGGGTGTCGGTTCATCTTGACAGCAGGACGGTGGCCATGGAAGTCGGCATCCGATAATGAGTGTGTAACAACTCACCTGCCGAATGCACCGGTCCCGAAAATGGATGATGCTCAAGTTCCTTGCCGTGCAGACATCTGTTTGAGTCCGTGCTGCTCACGATTCGGGTATTGTAGAATCCAGCGTACCCGAAAGCAGGACCGACGCGCTCGCCCCCCCCCCCCCCCCCCCCCCCCCAACAATTTCGTGCCAGCGAAGAAGTGAATGGCACACTCTTTTTTTGTTTTCTCTCTGTCAAGAGCTGCGACCGACATTCCTTGTCATCAAACGTCACAGAGGTTGTGTCCAGCGGTCTGCATACAACTATATGCGGTCGGGATCAAGCTTTCCGGTCCGCCGTCCAGCGGCCTGCATACAACTATATGCGGTCGGGGTCAAGCTTTCCGGTCCGCCGCGGGATCCTTTCGAAGAAAATGACCATATTCTTTGTACTAGCAACACTTGGTTTGCCCCGCAATGTCGGCTTAGAACCCCTTTGAACCTCAAAAATACGCTAAAACCGTGCACTGGCGGTTGGTCAGAATTCCCGACAGGGTAAAACCTAGTGAAATGGATCGATCAACCGGCATGCACCAAACAAAACGACACCTCGCACAGAGGGGAAAAATGGGCGTCTTTTGTTTTTTTTTGGGACCAAGTCTTTTTTTTTTTTCTTCTTCCCCACCCCCACCCCTGGATCGTTTTGCTAGCCAAAGAGAGAGATAGAGAAAAAGAGCGCCAGAGAGAAAAGAAAAAGATAACGTTATCTTCCGGAAAAGAAGGGTTACGCGAACCCCCGAAAAAAGTAATAACAATAAAACAAAAAAAATCCGAAAATAAAATAAAAAAACACAAGCCGACGAAGACCCCAAAAACCTTTTTCAACCTCTCCAATTCCCTTCAAGCTAGACCATTCTACAACGACCCCCACCCCTGGAGGGGTTTGGTCGCTGCTCTTTTGAGTTTTGCGAAAACTTCCGTCCAGCCATCAGTCCAGGTGCCCGTGGACCCCCCTTGCTCAGGGAGGAGGGGAAGCGAAGCACACTGGATTTTTCGTGGTTGCGCCCAATATGGCGCGTAAACAGTTTTTATTCGCATGAAAATGCGGCGAACCACACGTCATTCGGCGACTACCTCTTTGTACGTAACAATTTCTGCAACGACTGCATTCCGACTTCGTACAAGGTTGTTGTTTTGCACCATCACACGCATCATGGAAAACGAAGCATTGAACGGGCACAGAGAGGAGAATGTTCTCAAGAAAGAGTAGCCCGCGATGGGAGACTTCTGCGTGTTTGAGCTTTGTAGCACTTCAAAACTGGGTCCAAGTTCTTGGGTCCAGCTTCAGCCGCGGGCCTCCTGATCACACACTGCAGCGAAGGCATTCTTCGCAGAGCGAGGGAGCGATACCGTGGCGATACCCCCCAATGGGGCCTATGGGACCTGCCCCACTTTCGTGAAGAGTCCAACAATCTGACGCCATGGGATAGACGACAAAGGGCGAGACCCAGCAAACTGCTCAGTGTGCACTGAAAGTGACGAGTGATATGCCAAGCGTGATCAGGGGAACCCTGAACAGACGTAGACAGCGTGTTTTTTGGTGCTTCCGAACGTGGACGAGGACATACCTACCAGAGGTGGGTTAAAAATCAACCGGGAAATCGATCAACCGACACGCACCAAACGAACCACATGTGCCGTCCGTTTTATACATAGGTGAGCCAGTCCGTCCCTATCTCTTGAAATTGCATCGAAGTGCCTGCCGCTGTTTCTCACAGTGAATCACGGTCCACCACGGTCTATCAGGTCCAACCCCCATCCCTAGAGCTGCATCGAATTGCCCGGTGCTGTATTCTTCGGTCTATCACGGTCTATCAAGAGGGGATGGACCGGCTCAATAAGCGCCAGCTTGGAAGGAAATGCTCGATGAAGCTGCCAGACAAAGAACCGAAGGGTTCCCAAGTGCTGTAACTACCGAACCAAACACAACGGCCAAAGTCCTGAGTGGAAAAAAAAAAAAAAAAAAAAAAAAAAAAACCGTGGTGTAAGCGAAGAGTTGTCCCTCTACCTCTATATTTCTTCGCTAAACAGGTTGGTACCTGCATTTCGTTATCAAGTAACCCATAGCTATGACAAATGCAAGCCTACCCCTCAGTGCAGCTACGTCGAGTATCTTCCCTCGCAACGAGACTTTGTAAGACCACGAAGAACCCTCTCGCCACACACACATTGGATGTACTGCCGAACCGGAGACCGGGTCCGTGCAACCAACTCCATCCGTTTGTCCCTCAACCCCTCGAATCTCACCCCTCATATTTTTTCCACCCTCCCACAACTTGCCGTCGAGAGCTCCTTTCACAAGCAAAGCTTTCCGGGAAAGAAGAAAGAACGAAGCAAAAAACAAAAGAAAAGAAAAAAAAAACAAAAAAACAAAGCGAAACCAAAAAGGGAGGATAACCAGAAAGGTCGAAAGGCACCAGGCTCGGCACATCAACTCGGGTTGATTGTCGGCAACACGAATTGCTCCTAAAAAATTAACGCGAACATGGAATTGTTGCGGCGTGCGGCCGAGTGGAGTTGTCGTCACTGAGTCTCTCGTCACGTTTCCTGCAGCCACATGAGTCGACTTGTCATTGTACCGTCCATGAATCGTCATGTTGCTGTCACTTGTCATTGTAACCGGCACCTGAGCCACAGAGTTTTCATGTTGCGGCCACTTGTCGTTGTCCCGTCGCCTGAGCCACACGTCACTGTACCTCACCTGAGCTACTTGAACCAGGTCATGCTGTCGTCACATGTCAAAAGGACAGCTGCCCCAAGCGACACGCGGCTCAGGGAGCACTTGTCGCAGGTTGAGGCGGGGGGCTAGTGGAGCTGGCGTGTGTGTTCGTACACAGACCCATCGCTCAGCTCAACAACAACAAGCCCGCCTGCACAAAAATAAAAAGAAACAGAAATCCTCTGCTGCTGCCGCTCCCGTTGGCAGCAAAGGCGTCAACCTTTGTTCTTCTTTTTCGTCTGCTCCTGAGTTTTTTTTTTTTTTTTTTTACTTTGCATTTTTTTTTTTTTTTTGGGTTCTACGTTTCTCCTGTTGCTCCGCTCCTGATCCTAGTATTTGACTCCAGTCTCCTGTTCTCTTTTTCGCATCAGTTTCCTCGTGCTTTTTATGGAGGTAAAGGGTGGTACCAGTGTTCGCACTAAGGAAAAAAGTGGCTGATTTCAGCCGGAAAAAAAAATATTGAAAAACTGACCGGCTGACAGTCAGCCGGCTGGTTTTTTGGTGTTGGAAGGTCTGCCGATCAGAAGGGTTTTGCAGCAACATCTTGATTTCATGTCTTGCCCGGTTTGTGCGTCGAGCTGAATCCGCTCCATGGGCGGCATAGCCAAAGCTTACACTGTTGAAAGTCGGCTCATTTTCGTGGAGTCTGCCGGTAAAAAATAAAGGCTCGAAGTTTAATCAGCCGGCAAGCCGGCTGATCGAGGTGCTGTGGGTGGCGCTCTCGGGTGCCTCCCGCGGCTCCTGATTTCTTCCAGGCCTTCTTGCATGCTGTGCCACATGAGCCAGGTCATGCCGTCGCCACGTGTCAAAAGGACAGACGCGGCTCAGGGAGCACTTGTCGCAGGTTGTTGGGAGGCGGCGTGTGTGTTCGTACGCAGACCCATCGCCCAGCTCAACAACAATGCGCGCACACTGGGTGGTGCCCTGTAAAAAGCCCGAGAACCCACTCCCCTCGCTGTGTTCGTTGTCGAGGAAAAGTGGCCCATCCGCCGGAAACTCTAGAACCTCCCGGAGTTTCCCGCGACCCTTTTTTACTCTGAAGAAAGGCAAGGCGGCCGAGTTCCGTTCGGAGAATGCCCCCTCTCCTCCTGCATTCCACGACCGCAGAATTTCGTTCGCCTGTCTTTGCTGAGTGGCGCGCATTTACCCGGGGTTTATGTTGGGACCGGTCTTCCCGCGTAGCTCGCCGGCGGCAGCAGCGTTTTTAACAACAAAACTACGCATTTCTTCGCTTTGCGGTGGTGCTGGTTGTGTTTGTGTCACTGTCGGCCATCCGACCTGTCCTTGCGGTATTCCATGAGAGTTTTCCTTTGAGGGTGAAAGAAACACCAACTGCACATAAAAGGTGTCACGGGATAAGCCGGCAGCAGCGTTTTCTTCGCTTTGCGGTGGTGCTGGTTGTGTTTGTGTCCACTGTCGGCCATCCGACCTGTCTTTGCGGTATTCCATGAGGGTTTTCCTTTGAGGGTGATAGAAACACCAAATGTGATTAGTACGTGAGAGAAGCAAGGGATGATATCTAAACCTGTCGATCAACACAATTGGGGGACAAGCCTGGTGGTGCCAGCACATCCGCGGTATTTCCAGCAGTCTATCACAGGTTAGCACGAGCTATCGTGGGCTATCGTGGCTATCGTAGGCTATCGTGGCTACCGTAGGCTATCATCGTTGATTATAGTCTGTGGGTGGACCGGCTCTGAGAGGTTCGTTATCGGGGTTGGGCTAAAGAAGCCGCCGGACAGCTCGGAACCGGCTTGCACACTTCTCTTGCCAGCTCCCCACCCCCCCTGTTTTACCTTCGTACCTCCGCAGGATGCACAAGCGTCCTTCGGCAGCCTCTTCCACCCCCCCCCCCCCCTCCACGGCGCGGGTCCGGTGCCGAATCAGCCGTCTTCGGGGGGGGTCGTCGCCGGGCCCGGAAAGCGCTCGAACCGCACTACACACAAGAAAATGAAGCTCTACCCAGTAAAAAATATGTGAAATGGCAGGTAACCCGCACTTGATGATCACTTTGTGAAACACTATTTACAGGTGAATTCCAAGGGCTGTGTCTGTACAACACTCGTAAATCAATGGCAGGAGGGAATCAGTCGCCCCAGGGTTCGCTCTGCCGCGGGACGTGGAGTGGAGTTTAAAAAAAGTGGGTGCTTTTGCAGGTGTTCTTTTACACGTGTTTCCGTTGTAGCACACGCCTCGACCCTCACACCAAGGTTTGTAGGTGGTCCTGGCTGTATCGAGCTGAGAACAGCCGTCTGACAAACCAGGCTCGCATCGCTGGCTGTCCTGTCTGCAGATAAGCAGGTTCCGTGCATGGCTTTGAGGACCGAAAACATGGTGTGCAGAATAGGACCGGTGCAGCACCTTTTCAAGTATACACAACCATTCCAAGCAACGCAAACACGCACCTGCTTGGCTCTGCAAGTGATGACAGAGCTGGTGGTTGGTCCAGTTTGCAGATTTAGACCGACGGTCCAAATCTGCAACGTAAACTAATCCCCTGGTTGCGCACCTCGTTCTTCGTCTCGGGTTGTCGCTCGTGAACGCAGACCATGCCAATGGTGGATCCCTTGGACGTTCGGTCGTGTTCCGCAGATCAGCAGCGAATCTAAGCAACCTTTTTGACTATTTAACAGCAATAACAAAATAACGCCGTCGCAGGCAGCGCGATAATCGCCGGAAACACAAAAAGGTGTTCAAAGCAATAAAGGGAGGGGTTGGCGTTTACAACGGTGTGCCGAAGGCGCTGAAAGGCTGCCGAGCCTCTGCCATGTGCTCGGAGTACGTTGTTGCTGCAATTCCGGAAGCCAGAAGAAGCATCTGAACACTGGACTCAAAACCAACCGTCTAAATCTGCAAACCCCAGACATCTGTAAACTAATGCCCTGGGCACAAAACCGCGTCGATTAAAAAAAAAAAAAAAACAGAGGACCAACAGTCCCTCACGTGTTTCATTTCCCTGCTTTTTTTCCCTCGGAAGAAGGCTTTGATGTTGTCATCAAACACCGCACGCGAGGCAGCGTTCTGCCTTGTCTATAAACTCAGATATCACCATGCCCCCTCTCATATACACACACCCACAACGCAATCACATCGCCGTAGCGGTTTTACCTTTTACTTCTTTTCGTTCCTGCAAAAAAAAAGGGGGAATGATCGACAGCGATCACAACAAATGCCAGGGTTGCGAGTCATAAGACCCAGATGCCGTGTCGGAAACTCAAAGCCGACGTGTGAAAGTGCCAAGTGGGTCATGCTTCGAATTCAGCCGTTACCCCGCTGCGCGGCAGCCCTGGACTTAAAACACGCTCTCACAATCTCTCACAACGCACAAGCCATCAACAACTATTTACCACTTACTCCTACACCCCCTGGTCTCCTTTATCCCCCTCCCCATCTCCCCCACGTCTTCTCCTCTCTCTCTCTCTCTCTCTCTCTCTCTCTCTCTCTCTCTCTCTCTCTCTCTCTCTCTCTCTCTCTCTCTCTCTCTCTCTCTCTCTCTCTCTCTCTCTCTCTCTCTCTGAGCCGGTCCGCCCATACAGCACCCGGGGTTTTTCCTCGCGCTGGTGACGGTGCCGCAGTGGTGGATATCGGCAGGCACTCTGCATGCTGGTCTGTGCCACAAGAACTGCGTGGCTTGAACTGCGGGGGCCGACGAGTGTCATGGGACGGGGAGTATAGACTCATGCTTCACAGTGAGAGTCCCTTGAACCGAGGGTTTTCGTTTTGCCCCTGTACGGTGTACACAATGCATGCAGTTCCTCGGATGGGTCCCGACCTGAGTATGCGGGCAGAGGGGACAGGGATGGACGGTCTCGATCCTTGTCACATCCCTCACATCCCCCCTTTTCTCCTCCCAGATCTTCGAGAGTTGCGTCCGTACCCTTCCGTTTCCTTTTTTTTTTAATAGTACATCTGTACTGACGGGAACATTTCCGGAACAACGGTTGCACATGAAAGAGAAAACGAAGCCACCAGAGAGGTTTATACCCTGTACACGCGAAGAACAAGAAACTTTTGCCTTATCATTTTCATCACCTTTGGTCAGTTGATGCTGATCGTCCGTTGCTTCGTTTATCAGTGCAAGCCCCAACTCCGGAAATGTTCTTCGGTCCACAGGTGTGCTTCGGGAACAACCGACGGGTTGCACGTGAAAAATTTTAACCACTTTGAAAAAACAGGGATCGTGGTGTGGGTTCTCTCTTCTTCGGTCGTGCTCGAAGAAGAAAGACAGAGCTTCCTTGTGTCGAGTTGGTACCGAGAGGTGGACTCTGTACATTCCGCCCCCCGCGTGATCCCCCTTGTCCCTCCTTCACGACTGACCTGGCGCTTCCTCTCCGTCCTCCGTTTTGGTTCCAGATCTTCGCCGGCGTCGCGGTTACCTCGTCGCACGTGATGTGTGTCATGTTTTCGTCTCTTCAGCTCTTTTGATCGTCGCGCTCGGCGGCGCTTGGTGCTTCGCTTCTCCTTCGACTGCTCGTCCGCGTTCATCCGTTTGCGCGCGACTTGGGCGTCGCGCTCAGGCGCGTCCTTGCTTCGACTGCTCATCCAGGTTCATGCGTCGATAGCTTGGCCGATGGCAGTCAGGGCTTTCAATGGCTTTATTACATGGCGGTCCTGAGATTGTCCCCCCTCGGCATGGTGGTCAAACGATTCGCACGCGATAATAATCATCGCATTCTCGCACAAAATTATCGCATATAAAATCGGCGTGCGATACTATGCTATGCGATAGTCCATAGTATTTGTATTTGCCCAGGTTTGCGTGGCGCGACAACGCAAATGCAAATGCGATAATTGGCGCCAAAAAATCCCAGATGCGATGATATTACGAGTGTGGTACTCATTTGTTTGCAAATGGCTCCCCCCTAACGCAACCCGAAGGCAGCGAAGCGGACCTTCCAGGGCAGGGGGGAACCTGCGGCAGTGAAGTAACGAAGCTCATCCGAGTGTCCGATGAAACCCCTTGTCAATACCACCCAACGACTGCGACTCGCGTTCGAATGTCGGACGCTAGCGTCTGTCAAGAGTATGCGTGGCTGAGCTGTGTTTTAAAGGTGAGATGAGAGGTATCGGCTCACTCTGTCAAAGGACCATGCCACTAACGCAACAAGAATGCGTAGGGCAGGTGGGCCTGTGACCCGCTTTGAGAATCCTGGAGTCCGGCATGTATGCCGTTTATGGGATACATGTTAGCTTCCTAGTCATGGGGGACCAAGGTAGGCACTCTCACACCTCACAACCGGACCAACCACTAACGCAACAAGAAGACGATAATAAGCGATAATATGCGAATCGACCACATATGCCTCGGGCGACACCTCGGGACTACGTTTTTCAACCGTACTTCAACTTTCTTCTCCTGCCATTTTTTTTTTTTTTTTTTCTTCTCTCGAGGACAGGCACTTTCGGGGAACACGAAGGTCGAATTGTCCAGGCCCGAAGCAACCGTGTTTCCCTGCAAGGGAGGTGGCGGGTGGTGTATGATTGATGTCCGCACCCCTTCCTCCTTCCGAGAAACTTTGGAAGCCCCGCACAGATGGGAGCACGTCATGCGTTTGTGCAAAGGGTGGGTGTGGTGGCAGGTCGACCTGGTGAGCTAGCGGAAGATCAGGCACAGACTGGTCAGTCGCCGCCTGTTGAACGCCATCCAGTCAGCGGATTGACCACCAGCCCCAGCGGTCCGACTCGGCTGTTTCGCGGCCTTCCTGCAGAGGGGCTGCACTCCCCGGAGGCCCCCCGGACACGTTGCGGTTCTTCTTGATCACTCGGAGTTTCTCCGGAAGTACTTTTTCTGCTCGTCACCCTCCTCCTGTCACGTACATTAAGCCGGTCCACTCCTGCCCCAAGAAACTGCGTCGAATTGCCTGCCGCCGTCTATGGCGATGCAAACTAAGATTCATTGCATTCCAATCTCAAACTACCGAGGTGCACCACGGTACACGACGACGTAACACACAATCACTGCACCGAGTTGCCTGCCGCCGCCTATGGCAATGCATACTAAGATTCGTTGCATTCTAATGTCAAACTACCAAGGTGCGCCGATCGAATTGCCTGCCGCCGTCTACGGCAATGCAAACTAGGATTCATTGCATTCTAATCTCAAACTATCGAGGTGCACCACGGTACACGACGACCTTACACACAAGCTCATCTCTATCCCCCGGAGCTGCAAAATTTTGCCCAGAGCTGTCTATGATGGCGCATCGTGTTCTTTACCAGGAGGGGGATCAGGCCGGCTTAGTACACACCCTCAGTCCATATACGATTTCGCTTCCGTTACGCTTTTTCACCACTCCCCCCTTCCCACCTCTCCACTTCACCTGTTCATCTACCTGCCATTCAAAAAAAAAAAGCAAAACTAAAACAATACAGCACACAGTTCGATACAATCATCCGTTCGCACTTTTTCAGTTGACAAAAGGCGCAGTCCACCCAACGGAGAGGGGGGGAGAGTGCAAACTGCTCAAATTTCAGCCACAGCACTGGGCCACAGCACTGGGGCAGAATCTCCTATTCCCCTCGCCACTGCTGTGATGATAGTTAGCCGGTTGGATTTCCTGTTGTTCGTAACAGTTCCAAGCTTATACTTCATTGCGGGCACAGCACATGCAAGGATAGCTAGCCGGTTGGATTTCCTGTTGTTCGTAACGGTTCCAAGCTTATACTTCGTTGCAGGCACAGCACATGCAAGGATAGTTAGCCGGTTGGATTTCCTGCTGTTCGTAACAGTTCCAAGCTTGTACTTCATTGCGGGCACAGCACATGCAAGAATAGCTAGCCGGTTGGATTTCCTGTTGCTTGTAACAGTTCCAAGCTTATACTTCATTGCGGGCACAGCACATGCAAGAAGGCCTGGAAGAAATCGCGAGCCGCGGGTAGCACCCGAAAGCCTGAACACGCACCGACAATCCCACATGTGTCCTCAGAGCCATTCCCGAAGTTACGGATTCAGTTTGCCGGCTTCCCTTCACGCTGTTCATAATTACCAGATGCGCGAGCTAGCTGAGTCCCTAGACTCGCAAGGGAGTCCTAACCCCCCGTTCGATTTCCGACGTGGAATTCCGTGATTTCAGGGTTTTGGGGTGTCCTTGCACTCATTTTCCCCTCAGCGCAACGAAGAATCACCACGACAAACCACGCGACCCCCAAACGCATACAGAACCATCACACACATAAAAACTGCAACTCTAAGAAAAAAAGCCCCGCAACGCAAACAAAAGTAGTAAGAAAGAGCGAGAGAGAAAAAAAAAAAAACATACGTTTCGCTTGGGGGTTTTTTTTTTCGAGCGAACACAAGTTCCAAAAAGAAAGGAGGAGTCCAAGCAAGGAAACCCCTCTACCCCCTCTACGTATCTTAAAGAAGCGTGAGCGCAGATCGCGGAGCGACGCACGAAAAGTCTACGACTAAGTGAACGCACACTCTAAAAGAAAACAAAAAAAAGTCGAACAGGCAGCAAAGGCAGCAGTCCTCCGGTTGATCGTCGGGGGTTTTTGCGCGAAAAAGAGAAAAGAGGTGCGGCAGGTCGACCCCCCCCACACACCCGGGCGCGGCGTTGGTCGAACGAAAAAAAAAAAAAAACATTTATTTAACGATCCCCCGCGAGACGAGCTCACCCGCCGGCCAGAGCGCCCGCTGCAGCACCAACTCCGGTGCTACCACTCACTGTAGCAGAGCCGCGACCTGCGGCGCGCCTCCGGAGCGACTTACGCCCGCCGTAGCAGTGCGAAGAGAAGTGAGGAGACCGGAAACTCCCCGGAGAGATGGTCCCTGCACTCTAACTCGTCTCTCTCTCTCTCTCTCTTTATTTTTGGGAACCCCACCGATCACCACAAGCACGTACTAGGCTGAACTCCACAAGCATACAAAAGGTCGAAAGACACCAATCTGTACGTCCATTCGGGATCGTCGGAAACACAAAAAACATGCCCGGCCTGAACCCGATGGCGAAGGAGTTCAAAGCGCAGCTGAGCGTCGACACGCGGCCGGAAAGCAGCGAACACGCCTCGAAGCCGGAGGCTTCCGCGAGCGAGAAGGCCCCCGCGAAGGCCCCCATCGGCAGGATCCAGATCAAGACCGCCGACAAGGCGGTCGGCAAATCACCCGGTATGATCACCATCAAAACAGCCGATCGGACGTCCTCCGGCAAGACCCCGAAGGAGCAACCGTCCGCCAAAGCGAAAGCGTCGGACAAACCGTGCAACGCCGCCACGGACGAGCAACCGTCCGCCAAAGCGTCTGACAAACCATGCGACAAAGAGCCCGCGGCCGTCGCCAAGGACAAACAAAGCGAGCGAGAGGCTGGTGCACAGGACGGTGCGAATGGCTCGTGCTGCTCTGCGGTGTCGAGTGTGAGTGAGACCCCCCCGTTGGAGCAGATGGACGGCGCCGGCAGCGTCGACACGAACGCGTCGGAATCGGAGCCGCAGGAGGTGCTCGAGGACTACCGGGTGACCGCCGTCACGTCGTCAGGGAATGTGTGCCACGTCGTGTTTTCCCAGCCGCTGCCGCGGGGCGCGAGGATTCTCGTCGACGTCTGCGAAGGCCGCACCACCATCGCCACCGTGACGCTGTGCATCCCGTCCCACGCGGCGCACAAGCCGCCGTCGACAAGCGGCGTCAACTCGCCTGCGTCCCAGTCGGGCTTCAGCAGCTTGGGCTACGCCTCGCAGCCCCAATCGCCCCCTTCCCAGCCGGCGCGGCCGCCGCCGGCCTACCAAACAGACGACCACCACACCGGCCCCACCCACCCTCCCTGCCCGCCGATGTACACCCCGCCGCAGCACTGCAGCTACCCGACTTACCCGAGCGATCTTTCGCCGGCGGCCTACCCTTCGTACCCGCAGCCGCCGCCGCCGCCGCAGCACCTGTACGACGTGTACCCGTCCCCGTACATGACCCCCCATTCGCCGCTCTCGCATGCACCGGCCCCGTACTACCAGCAGCACAGCTACAGGTACCCGCCGCAGCCTTGCACGTGAGGGCCTGTTTCGCAATGACACACACGCACACATTTATGTACACATCCCAGCCGGAACGTAATATTTGCGGCGAAACTTCGCAGCAGGTGTTGCCCGTCATCATCAATTCCCGCACGCGCGCCAGCGGGCAGATCCACCCACCCTGCCGCAGAACCTCTGCAGCCTTGCACGCGTGAGGGTTGTACACACACATTCCAGCCGTAACGCAAGATTGCTGAAGACCTGGGCTGCACTCCGCATCCGGGTATGTGTTGTCCGTCGTTGAATTCCACACGCGCACGCACAAACACACGCGCCACGCCGTCAAAACCTGTGCCCCCTTTTCACTGCTCGCACTCGCCCCCTTCCTCAGCACAAGCAGCACGCGCTTACCCGTGCAACCGTGTTTCTGCGGATCTTTCACGGCGGACTCCCGGACTCCCCTCCGGATGGGAGAGTGATGTTGCGGTCGTTTGTACAGGCGGGGGAATGTTTCTTCATTTCAGTCAATTACACCCGCATTGCGGGAGTGGCACTCCTGCAATGCGGGAGCGGCACTCCCGCATATATTTTTTTACACAAGCGCCAGCTTGAAAAGAAATGCTCGACGATGCTGCCCGACGAAGAACAGAAGGGATCCCAAGTGCTGTAACTACCGAACCACGTGTTGAACGGACGTGAGGTCATGCGGGTCTACCCCTACACGACAAATCACACAAACACACGGTGGTGTAAGCGAAGAACAAATCAGATTGTGTTTGTATTGTATTTGCCCCTTACCTCTATATTTCCCCCCTTCCATTCGGAGTCGAAGCAGCTACGTCGAGTATTTTTTGGTGCTACATACAGGCGAGTTCGTCTTGACTTTGCGAAAAATCACTGCCGCACTTTTTCACTCCCGCTGTCACTCCCCCAACCGGTGGGGGAGTAGTCGCAGTCCGCCGTGTTATTTGTTTTATCCCCTCTCCTTGTTGCACTTTCGATCGAGCCAACTACCCGCCCTGCAGTGATACTTAGCACGTAACTTTTCTGTTTCTGTTGATTTGAGTACTAAGGGCATTTCCGGACCGCACACAAAGGCTGCAATGAGTAAAGTAGGAGCAAAAAACTGCTAATACAGGGACCACCTCCAGAGAGGTGATCCCCCTGTACGTCAGTTGACAGCAAGCCGGGTGTCCACCCGTGTGCATCCGGAAATGTTCTTCTTGTTTTATGTTTTGTGCACTTAGCTCTGTTTCTCCAGGGAGTCCTTCTTGTCAATAGACTCCCAGCGTTTTTTTTTTTTTTTTTTTTTGTTGGCATGTTGGGCAGGGGACTTTAAAAGTTTGGGGTCCGAGCCAAAAACCCGGTTTGAGCCAAAAAACCGGTTTGGTTATGTAGGTCGGTGTATCACACTTGCATGCGGTGCTGCATCACGAGCGGGCTACTTTCTGCACTCTGTGTGGAGTTTTCCGCACTCTAGGCACTCTCGGTTTCCATGATCCACATGAAGGAAGCAAAAAGAAGCACTGTGTTGGTCAGAAAAGCACATTTTTCTTTCAGAACAAAAGGTTGCAATAAGAAATGACAAAAAGGCGGAGACGTAAAGAAACACCAGCTTCATACACCAGCTACTCTGTTTGTGTGTGTACAGAGACAAAAGTTCGATTGTCCAAAGCGCGTACGCGCACCAAGGCCTCCTTGTATGTTTTGAACGAGCAGTAACGGGTTGTTCGTGATCTTCCGTCCTCGTCGGGGTTTGCGGAGTGAGCCCTGAATGCCTCAACAACACACTCGAGGTCCTCGTCTTCCATCCCTTTGTCGTGGGAGAACGGTACTTCCAAGGTGGTGAACATTATGTCCTCCAATGTATCGTCGTACAGAGTGGCACGGAGACGGCTCTTGACAAGCTTCAGGAGCGAAAACAGCCTCTCTACACCGGCAGTCCCGATGGGAACTGTTGCTGCAATCAGCAGAAACTGTGTCGAAACTGGGTACAGTGATCTGAGGTATGCGTCACCCAGAACGTTTGCAAGGACCTGATTGAAGTCGGTCCATCCCCGTGCCTGGATCAATGCAATCAGATCCTGTAGCTCGTCGTTAACGTCGTGTGCATTAGGCACGAGCGGAGACGTGGCGACGTACGCAACTTCATCCATGGAGAGACTCTGGGCTACTTTTAAGTGGTTCGCAAGCGGGGCGATCTTGTCTTTGGACTTTTCGACCTCTCCGAAAAACTCCCAGCGTGGATCAAACACGCAAAACCCACTTAGCTGTGGAGAGCTGACGAGGTCCTTCTTTATTTCACCAACCAGTTTTGCCACAAACGGCTGACCTACTTCCTCATGAAAAGCTCGGGTAAAGGTCTCGTTCCGTGCCTCGCTGGGAGGGGTATCCAGCAAGTCGTTCACAGTTGAGTGCATCTGGCTGTAGGCGGCTGCTTCCGGAATTTCGGCTGCGCTTACTTGCGCGTGGTCACTGGCAAACTTCTCCAGAACCCTGCAGAAATACGATGACAGTACTGGAAGGTCGGCGTACGTCACGTTATCCCTCTGCAGCAGCTTCGAGAATCTTCGCAGTGTCGGGAGCAGGGTCTTCAGGAGAATGAATGTCGCCAAAATGGAGCGGATGCAAGCACAGACTTCAAATGCCGTGCCGACTCAACCATATCACCCGCACCGTCGGCAATTATCTTGTTCAACGTAAGTACCACTTCCCGGTGCAGTGTGAGCAAGTTCTTCGCGGCTTTTTCGTGGCTGATCCATCTTGTGGAGCCTGGTTGAACGAGCTCGAGGGTCTGCTGTGTATAGAAGTGTATAGACTTGGGCAAGGACTTCCACAGCTCCTTCCCCTCATCGTCCTTCTCTGCCCACTGTGCATAACCAGTGTGGTGGTTTTCGTGCAGTACACAGGTGTCTCGCACACTAGCCCGCCGACGCTGAGCTGCTGGCAACCCGAACGCAGCCAGAATGTTTTGCGACCCCCGCCCATCTTCGACCCTGAGGCGCCTTGGGGGCATACTACCGTGATGAGCCCCCCACTCCCCCCCACTCCCCGTTTTTCCCCCTTTTTAGGTTAAGCTGTTTTTTGAGGGCTTATTTGTACGCTATTACAGGCAGGTACGTTCATTACTACTATAGTACTACTACACAGTGAAGGTGGTAAAACTTTGAAATCGGTCTATAAGATTTTTTTTTTTTCCCCTCAAAAACTCAAACCGGTTTATTCGGTTTGTCAAACCGATAAACCGGTATTTTAAAGTCCCCTGATGTTGGGCGCACTATCGCTAAGCCCACTTTTTGATCCCTTCCCCCTGTTGAGTAAGCGGGTGTTTGGCCTCGGCCTGCTGTCAGTGCTCTGTGACGCGCTGCGCAAGGTGCGGGTGCAAGCATGCCGCGTTATCTGCAAGGCGAGACGAGAGCCATCCACCGACGCAAGCAGATCCTGCTGTGTTGTGAACTGACCGCCAGCTGGCACGCAATCTGCCAATCTGCGAACACAACAAGAGTCGAATTACGATGGAGGAAACACGGCGCAAATCCCCGCACGCAAAACACAGGTAATTCTGGGTTCAGTGCCGGGTGTAGCGTTCAACAAGGTTCAAAATGCTGGTCGGTGCCACACCATTTTTCCATTTTTTTCTCGCACTTTTCCGGAGACACTTTTTTTCCGAGAAGATGCCACAAAAACGCCAAAAAAGCACACCGAGCCAAGCAATCCCTAATTAAAATTCTGAACGAGTGAGAAAAGAAACACAAAACGCGAAAAAGACTCTAAATCTCCCTACCACAGTAAAGCGAAAGAGAACGAATAAATAGGGAAACATAAGACGAAACAGGAACGAAATCCCAAAAAGAGGGGAAAAAGCGCAATTAATTGGTGTCAGATTGTTGTGCAAAGGGGGCGGCCAACATCCATCTTCGCTTCATCTCACAGTGGTGGAATGTGACATTCTGCCAAGTGTCGGGTAAACGGCCAGGAGTAGCTACACTTTCACGTCCAGCACGATGCACCGTGGTATTAGTTGCCAGTACACTAGTGAAGTAACGAAGCCCGCGAACGGTGGGTGGTGACCCCTCCGAACAGCCTCCCTGGCCCTGGCCCACGCCTGCAACCCCTTAACCCGGGCGGCGGCCCTTTGGCCAGGAACCTCAAGGGGAGCAGCGCGAGAGGCATCATCCACGCTTCAAAGGCCCACACACTGGGGGCACTGCTACCGTGCACTGCGACGGGGTTTGTCACACCAACGAAGGAAAGAAATTGAACACAACTTCAGTTTGTCAAGGTAACAGTTGCAGTCCTCCCCCACCACCAAGCTGCCTCCACAGTGGAGAACCGAAAAAAGTTCTGATTTTTTTAATAGTTTATTCAAGCCAGGGGGTTAAGTTAGGATTTTCCGAGTAGTTTGGTAATTGTGAAGGTTCTCACAGCTCAAGCTACCCCACTGTTCTGGGGAAGGCCACAGGGTACCCCTATCCGGGACATTTCTACAGTTTTTTCCGGTCCTAACTTAAAACCCTGTCCCAACATGTTTCAAACAGTCGTCTTAAAGAAGAAGCAGCTTCCGCAAAATCCCCCTATTTCCCACCCCCACCCAAGCCTCCACGGTCAACCGGAGACTTCAAACCACCGACCTTCTAAACCAACGAAGCTATCAAAAAACAAAAAAAAAGTTCATGAATACACTTCTACCTCTCTCTGTGCGTTTGCGTCGATTTTCAGTGTTGTGTCCAGCACTGAGCGGCAGTTCGCGCCCTCGGGGGCAAGAAGCCCCCTCCACCCCTAAAGAACGATCGTGGTCACTTTGGTCAAGTTGTCAGTGACTGTTGTGAAACCTTTACCCGGCTTTGTAGGCGGAAGACTGCGCCAGCGTACAAAGTAGTGCGATGACCCGGCAGGGACGTGCTTTGTCGTGAAGTGGTCGGCGGTGGCGAAGGGCGAGACCCAGTGCTGTGGCGTCCGCCGTGATGCTACCACTGGATGGATTATGGCTGAACGCCTCTAAGCCAGAACCCAGTCTAGAGGAATGCGTGAGTTACTCAGGGCACATCGGATTTATCGGGCCACGACGAGCTTCGGTGAACGGCAACTTCCAAATTCACATCCAGATCCCGCGTTTCCAATCCGCAAACTCGCCAAGGGTGGGGCTGGGGGTGATTGCACAACTTGTCGAAAGAGTCAGAACCCGAGCTGGTGTGAAGACACCGCACCTAAAGACTGTGACAGACCCGTTCGAAAAAAAAAAACCCCCTCCAATCACGGAATCCCAAGCGAACTTGTCAATTTGATCAGGGGTGGTAGTGAGGTGGGTGACAGGGCAACGTCCAGAGATATGGTCCCTGCACTCCAACTCGTCTTGCTGTCTCTCTTTCTCTCTCTCTCAGGGTCGCTGGGTCAAGTGCCAGGTTTGTAGTACGAACGATCTTGCGAGCAATGGATGATATCTAACCGGTCAGTGAACACAATTGGTCTGGTGCCAGCACCCGCGGTAATTCCAGCACCAATAGCGTATGTTAATGCTGCTGCTGGTAAAAAGCTCGTAGTTGGATCCAGAGCTCAGGTTGCAAGGTGGCCCAGTTTGCTGGGCATCAGCGTACTGCTGGTATTAAGGCTGGGATCAACCCCTCGCATCAAGACCTGGGGTTGCGGTCGGCGAGAACGCTGACGCAAAACTACCTTGAACAATGGACGAGACCTGAGCAAATCACCGAACTCCGAGTGCCCCGGGTGCCAGTCTGGTCTTTTCTTGCGGCCCACATTTTGCCTGCAAATTGTTCGCTTCAAACTGGCGAAAGTCTCGGGATATTCAAACCCGGCTGACGTCAAAACACATTTCGAAGTACCATGCATCCACTTCTCAGGATGGCCATGTTTCGTGTAAAACAATGCATTGAAGTCTCTGGCGATCCACCGGCCATGTTTTGATGGATTGCCAGAGACTTCAATGCATTGTTGCACGAAGAATGGCCATCAAAACACGGCCGGACAGTGCAGCTGGCACCGGACTCGGAGATGCAAGCCGAGGACCGTCGGAATTTTTTTAGTCGTATAAGACGCTAGTCTTAGAAGATTAATATTAACCGACTAATGATATACTGTGAAACAGGGCCTCTCGCTCCATCACACAACCGCTCACGCTCTTGCTTACCCACCATCCCGCCCCCTAGCTTTCCGTGTCCTGAGGCGCCACGATGGAAATGTGGCAAACACACGAAGATCATTAACAACAGTTGGTTCGTTTTCTACTTACCCTTTTACGCAGCGGCACTGAGACTGGAGCTAATTGCAGCACGAGGCGCACACCAAGGAGGAGAATATTAGCCGACCTCCTTTAGCCCCCCCCCACACCTGCCCGCCACCCTACTACCCGTCCTCTTCGTGAGTGAAAAAAAAAGGGCTGAGCCCAGTTGTATGACTACCTCTTCTGCCTCCGTTGTTCCCTCGGGCGTGCACTCGCAGTTTTGTTTTGTTTTGCGCGCGTGTTCCTCCCCCGCAGTCAACTTGCAAGTCCCCTGCAGTCAACTCGTGGTCCGAACGACCTTTTCCGCCCACAGCGGAAACGAAAAAAAAATACTCGACGTAGCTGCTTCGACTCCGAATGGAAGGGGGGAAATATAGAGGTAAGGGGCAAATACAATACAAACACAATCTGATTTGTTCTTCGCTTACACCCACTGCGCCGTCCCGCTCGGCGGCTGCTCGCCCCCCAGGGCCCCTAGCAGGGACCTCAGGTACGCGTCCGCGGAAGCGCCGGCCTCCCCCGCCAACCGGATAATCGGCCGCAGTCGACCGTTGTCCGGACGAAAATGGAAAGCGGACGGAACTTGGAGCCCCGTAGCCTGCTTCACCCACTCCACCGCGGCCTCCCTACTCCACTTCATCCCTTTTTGTTCTTCGCTTACACCACCGTGTGTTGTTTTCTCACTCAGGATTTTTTGACCTGTTGTGTTTGTGTGATTTGTCGTGTAGGGGTAGACCCGCATGACCTCACGTCCGTTCAACACGTGGTTCGGTAGTTACAGCACTTGGGATCCCTTCTGTTCTTTGTCGGGCAGCATCGTCGAGCATTTCCTTTCAAGCTGGCGCTTATGTAAAAAAAAAGAAACCCGGTTTCTTTTTTGCAGGCCCGCAACGGTCTGCTGCCGCTGGAAGAAAGGGTCCAAGCTTGCCCCGAAGCGGAAGGTAGAGTTTCATCCTGTCCACGTACAAATGGACACTCGTTTCGGTGCGGTTTGTTCTGTTGGCCGAAGTCACTTTCTCTCTCCCTCTCGCGGCCGCGCGCCCTTCCTTGTGCATCTCGTCTCACCTTGACAGATACGGCTGCACAGTGCTTGCTCATCCACCCGTACTCGGCTTGTGCATCTCGTCTCACGTTGACAGATACGGCTGCACAGTGCTTGCTCATCCACCCGTACTCGGCTTGTGCTTCTCGTCTCACCTTGACATTTGCGGCTGCACAATGCCCGCCTTCATGGCACTTGCACTTTACAGAGCTCAATGCCACATTGGCACAGGGCGACGACCTCACCACAAAACCTGGAGGTTTCGTTGGGGTTTGTTGCTAAACCTGCGACCGGTGGCTTTTTTTTTTTAGTGCTGACAACCATGCGGGTTGCCCTGCAATGTATCGTGCGGGGCTAAATTAGACATGGGCAAGCGTTGGTGGTTCTATGACACAGGGCAAACAAAAGTGGGAGAACGATCAATCGGCACGCACAAACAAAAACGACTATACCGGGGGGGGAGGGGAACGGCAGGATCGACGGTAACACGCAAAGATCCCACCCTGCCCAACCGGAGACTTTGAAGCACCGTGGCCGGGTTGTTGAAGAAGAGAAGAAGAAGACAAGAAGAAAAAGGCCGCTCCCGGTCACCCAGGAACGTGACGGTCAACCACAGCTTGCACAGCTTGAGTCGGAGGCAGCACAGTGCTACAACCCCGTCCGCTCTGCCCTGTGGCTGACCGTCTCGACGAGCTTGTCCTCAGCGCGAGGGCCAAGCCCCAAGGTGCGCCACGCCTTGATGCTTTAGTTTGGGAAATCGGTAGCCACTTGACCCGCAGGCCCGTGGCTCTGCAGTACCGCCGAGCACGTGAAGCTTGGCGCTTTCCCTGGTACCCGGTGCGCATGGAAGGGTTCTTGAAGAAGAAAAAAAAAAGTAGTGACACCGCCAAAGAATTAAAAGGTGACCCGCCGAGAGGCGGGCATGAAAACCTGAACTGCAAGACTAAAAGTGGCCCAAAAAAAGGGGAATCCGGGTTCACAGGACCCTGCCTCGAAGTAGGGAGCAACTCCCTGCCCTGGGTGGGTGTCTGCCTGGAAACTGCTCGCTTCACCGCGAGATCCACCGAGCCAAAACAACTTCTGCCCGGCTCAGGAATTCACATCGAGGAATCAACGACCTGTGTGGGCTTCACACTTGCACAACCATCTTGTTATGGAAATAACAAGTGGGTTGTGTCGTGTGCAGCATGTGACACCACATGGGATGTGTCCGCATGTTTCTCAAACTGTGGTCACATGTTGATACAATGACGGGTTTGCGGGTCTGGTGGTCCAGCTAGCCCAAACTCACCCGTGAAGACCTGATAATAACCCCCGGATCTCCAAGTGAGTGTTCTGAATTGAAGAAGAAAAAAAGTCAGTCCCTTCTGTCCTCCGAACGAGTTTCGACGAAACCGTTTTTTGTTTTTTTTTTTTTTTTCGTTTTACCCTTCGTCCTTTCACATTACACATACTACCTTTCCGCTTTTCTGTTCTGTCTCAGAGCCTCCGCCCGCCCCGTTGTCTTGTTCAAATCCCCCGCGAAAGGAAAAACTAGTCGAAGATGAAAAGCGAAAAAAAAGAAATTGTCGGCAACACTAAACACACAGCCGGAGAAAGAAAAAAGCTGCGATGAACGACATATTCTATGCTACGGACCCGAAGCCAACCTCACGCGCATCTTTGGACAGAATGAGGTAACCTACAGACAAATATTGGATGAATTTGCAGCCCGCAACACGGCAGTCATACCGTCCGTTTGCGCGCGAGTCCTCTATCAGGAGCGGGAAAGCAACAGAAGGGGCCACTTGGCTAATGCACGAGATCAAGTCTAGCTCGAAGATACGATAACACAAAACATTTCTTTTGGGACCCCCACCGATAACCATTAGCACAACACTAAGCTGAACTTCACAAGCACACAAAAGGTCGAAAGACACCTGTACGTCTATTCGGGATTGTCGGACACACAAATTCGCGTCTCTATCTGCAAGGGACGAACTACCCACGGAGCTTCTTACCTCGGGCTTATTTCGGACCGGCCGCGTTGCTGCCCTTAAACCTCGCACTCGTGTGCTTGCTAACTAAAGATCAACGGCAAACCAAGCTAGACCACTAAACTGCACTACTTGTGCCACGAAAGATACAAATCCCGATACCATGCCGCATAAAGAACACGAGTCTGCAAAATGAAACCGCCCGAACAGTACAGTTTTTCGGGAGGGGAGTTGCTGCGTGCTCCTGCGGTCTTCGTGTTTTTTTTTGTACTTGACCAACAGGTTCACCCCCCCTGCACGCCAAGTCCGCCCTTCGGTATAAGTTCGTCCAGACTTTTTTTTTTTTTTTTTTTTCTTTTTTTTTCTTCGCCTCCGAACTTCACTCACTTCGTTCACGAAGTTCTTGATCCAAGTTTTCACGTTTTCGGTGGAGCCGGGCTGCTGTAGAGCCACAAATCCGCTCCACCGACAACAACATTAGCCTTGAATGACATGCTGAGGGCATGCAGTTGGACTCAAGCACATATTTCCGTCTATCACCGGACTCTTGATTGCGTGCTGCCAATTTTATCTGTGGGCTGTCCAAGATATCCTGCAGATTTCGATCGGCCAGGCCTCTGCCATCCGTCACGATAACGCGATTATTTTCAAGGACCAGTACAAGCACGCAATGGCACCTGATGACTCGCATCGCTGTTCCATCTCAAAAAATGCGCACAAAGCTGGACTCCGGCACCCGGAGCTGGAGTTAAAAAGAAGACCCGGAAAGCGGGTGAGCCACACCCAGAGCATGTGTGAAACATGTCCAGCGGCCCATTGCTCGCACAGAGCAGCGGTGCTCATAAAAGGGGGGGGGCGGGGGTCGAATAATAACACCTGAGTTATTCATTCGGTTTGTCGAATACTAAATTCCGGGTAGCCGAACATTAGCAGGATCGAATAGGGGTAGTTATTTTGACACATGTCCGCGTGCCTAAAAACACTGTTATTATTCGACCCCCCTTTACCAAAAAAAAAAAAAAAAAAAAACGAAAAAGCAAACACAAAACGCGTGCATGCCACAAAATCGCGGATGCTCCGACTTTACGCAACACCTGAAGAAGTGGGTAGGGCTGGTCACCACCGTGTACAACCCCCGCCCGCATCCTCGTTGAGCCCGCTCCGAATGTCCTTAAATTCCTAGTCTTTGTTTTCTCGATCCCGTCTCTTCCTCGACTCTGTCCCCTTTCCTCCCCTGTGTCTGAAACTGAGTACCCGTTTCTTTTCAACAACAAATCTACGCATTTATTCTCTTTTTTTTTTTTTTGGAACAACATACCACACTGGACATGTCAGGACAAAAAAGAAAGTTGGCAGCGTTGGAACCTGCCATGTAAAGATACAAAACAGGTTCTTCGCACACACACATCCCGACATTTACGCCCTTTAACCTTTAGTTCCCCTTCCCCCGCTCCCTGTTGACTCTGCCCCCCTGACACGCGCCTGGCTGGATGGTCGACCTATCGCCGCCACACACACACACACACACACACACACACACACACACACACACACACACACACACACACACACACACACACACACACACACACACACACACACACACACACACACACACCGCAATAGGGGCGCCACGTTAAAACGAGTCCACAGACACACACACACACCGCAATACTTGGCCTGCAGCACGTGGCCATTGCAGTTGCCGCCATCTCGTTCGTCCAAGGGTCGCTTGCACGCCTGGCTTTGTGCAACCCGGCCCCCGACTTGAGCCACCGGTGTGATGCAAATTGTTACACTCTGGTTCGATGCCGACTTCGGGTCACTGGTGTGGCCTTTGCAGTGCATCGAGTCGAGTGTTACTCTCAGTTTCGGATTCTCCGTCGTAGTCACAAACATGTTGCCCTCCGGTCACTGGTAGGTGGCCTTTCAGTGCATCGAGTTGTGTTGTGACACTCAAATTCGGACACCCCAGTTTTGGATACTCCGTTGTAGTCACACATATGTTGCCCTCTCTGCATTGGATGTCAGCATGTTCGGTCCGTCTGGACGGAAATCATGTGTGAACTGATGGGCGACCACCTTCAGTCAGTGCGCTCTTTGAAGGCAGTTGGCAGTCCCATCCCCTCACGTCCCCGTTTTCATTGCTTTTCTCTCTCTCTCTCTCTCTCTCTCTCTCTCCATCTTCCCCGCTTCATAAACACACCACTCACCCGCAAAGCAGAAGGAACTAGATGACACGCATTCCACGACAAAATGTGACACAAAAACGCTCTGTTTCCCCCTTCGGTTGCAACTCTATACAGAAGCCAAGACGGACTCAGATAGTGACGAGTTCTATTCCTGTGGCCCTGGGTGTGGGCAGCGGCTGCAGCGGAATGCCTTGACGCTTCACTTGCTGCTGAAGTTCATCGTGAACTGCGCTACTGCGCTTCGCGTGCGTATAAGTCGATCTTTGAGTGTGTGAGCCCTTTCAGAATGCTTCTGCAATTCACTCATTGCGGCAGAGAACGGGGAAGAAGAAACAGGGGTTCACGTAGGATGGGGGATGCATTTTAGACTTTGTTGCTAAAACCCCAATGACCTGCTGATTGGTCGTTGCGCTGAAACATTCCGACGATGAATCGTATTACTTGGCGAAGAAGCGTGAAGTGTCGAGAAGAACTTCAGCGCCTGCAAGCTACTGGACATGTGACATCTGCCTGAACTTCGGCCCTCACGACACGCCCAATCACAGGGCCAAATACACATCCACAGCAAAAATACAGGGGGGCAACCCCTCAAGGTTACTTGGTGTGACCTTCCCTTTTATCATTATTTTCGTTCGTTGTTAAACGGCATAGAAGCAGTTTGCTCCAAAGACCGCTGGAACGACGCCAAACCCGTGTCCCCTCAGCATGTAGCCTTCGCTCAATGGAAGCTGAATCCCCATCAAGGCGTTAGCCGCCGCCATAGGCCGCGCAGTGGCGACAAAGAAGAGGGCCCGCAGCGGTACAAGGCGCCCAGCGAGACGAGCTCACCCGCCGGCCAGAGCGCCCGCTGCAGCACCAACTCCGGCGCCGCCACTCACTGTAGCGGAGCCGCAACCTGCAGCGCGCCTCCGGAGCGACTTACGCCCGCCGTAGCAGCACGAAGAGAAGTGAGGAGACCGGAAACTCCCCGGAGAGATGGTCCCTGCACTCCCCCTAACTCGTCTCTCTCTCGCTCTCTCATTTTCGCATTCCTTTTCTATGCAACATCTCTTCTCCGAAGAAGCCTCGGTTCTAGCATCTAAACACCAACTACGATACTCCTATCCCCATTGTGTGAAAGTTCAGCAACATCATAGGCCGGCACTGGGTGGGGCTTGCGGTGTCGCTGACGTGCATGCGTCTGACGTGTCGGAGGGACAATGCGGTCGCGGTCGATCGCCCCGCGATCAGAAGATGCGGGGCTGTTCGGTGACCGGTTCGTCGGCCTGCGCGGCTGCGACAGCTTCACCGCGATGGTGGGGTGGCTGGTGGGGCTCGAGATGCTCGAAGGCAGCATCCACTCGGGCCTGTTCATCGCCGCGATCAGCTCGATCACGAACGAGTTCGGGTTCAGCGGGACGGAGAAGGGCATCATCTCCAGCTCCTACGCCGCCGCGCAGACCCTGGCCAGCGTCCCGATCAGCGTCTACGGCCGCGAGTCTCCCCAAGTCGTCATGGGGCTCGGCGGCTTTCTCGTCTCGGCCTGCGCACTCGTCTTCGCCTTCGGGCAGAGCCTCCCCCAGTTTGTGGCAGGTCACTTCGGCATCGGCATCGGGGCGTCCGCAGTGCTCGTCCTGGGCCCGGCGTACATCGATAATTCGATTGACGTCGACAAGAGTCTGGTGGCAAAGTATACCGGGTACCTGTTCGCAAGCCTTGCGCTTGGCGTCACTATCGGGGCGTTCGTGTTCACCCCGTTCTTGAACGACGCGTGCGAGGACGACGGCGACGTGCTGTGCGCGTCGTCGGGCAACGCTTCGTCCCCTGCTTCCTCCTCCTCCTTCTCGGGCGAAACGTGCTTTGGGTCGGTCCAAGCGATTCCTTACGTCCTCCTCGCGGTCGCGAACCTCGTCCCCTCCGTCGCGCTGCTGATCGGCCGCAAGCGGTACCCGCAGCACCTGCGCAAGTACCGCTCGCCCGCCGATCAGGGCCCGGCCGCCGGCGTCCAGGACGGCTACGTCCTGCCCCCGGCCCGCGTCCTGTCCGACGCTTCGGCGGCACCAGCAGCTCCAGCGGCACCAGCAGCACCAGCGGCACCAGTAGCACCAGTAGCACCAGCCACGCCGGCTGGGGCCCCCGCGGGGGGCCGGCTAGATGTCCGCAGCTGCGGGTCCTTCGAGCTGGCCGCCGTCGCCGCCGCCCCGCGGGGCAACCCCGCGGCGGAGGAGGAGGCGAACCCGTCGCCCGGGCACGGCTACGAGCCGGCGCCCGAAGCGTACAGCGCGAACGCCGCGATTTTCCGCCGCCGGCTCTCTCCCCCGACGACCCCCGCCGAGGCCCCGGCGGAGCCGAAGTCCTTGAAGGTGTCGACGCTCTCCGGCGAGGATTGGGTGCTGGTGCAGGAGGGCGGGCAGCTCTGGGCCCGGTCGCTGGCGACCGGAGCCACCCACCGCGTGGCCGGAGTGTCGCTCGCCCGGTCCGCTTCGCTCGCATTCGTGCTGCTGTGCGCGACGCCGGGCGGGGTGGCGCCTGCGTGGGTCGCCGGGTTGGCGCCGACCGAGGTGACACCCGCCTTCGTAGAGACCCTCCTCGCACTCACCGCAGCGACCGGGATCAGCCCGTTCGTCGACACCGCGCCGCCGACGCCCAGCGCCGCGCGCATGGGCCACCCGGCGCCGCCCCGCTCCGGGTTCGACCCCGCCGCCGACGACAACGACGGCGGCAGCGAGAACCCGATCCAGTCATCAGCGGCGGGGCAGCCCGACCTCGACGACACCGCCACAGTCGTGCCCCACTCCGTGGCACCTCGCGACCCTCTGCACGTGCAGCTCATGCGGCTCGGCGCGAACCCCCGTATGCCGACACCTTCATCCTAAATCGAGCTAAAAAGCGAAGACAGTGGCTCGTCAATTGGAGGAGATACTCTAAACATCCCTGCTCCTCTCCGAGTCACTCTGGGATGTGGCCCCTCAGCCAAGTTGGTGCTGTTTTCTGGGAAGGCATCATCAAACCCGTTTCTCCTTGGGACTGGCACGACGGCGCTGAGAGCGAGGTTGGAGTAGCGTGGACGATAGTTGCAGACCTGAAAGACCTGAAACTGCGCGCAACACTCGTCACACACACACACACACACACACACACACACACACACACACACACACACACACACACACACACACACACACACACACAAACAATGTCGACGCCTTGTACAACAGTTCCCTCTGTCATCAGCCAACAACCTTTTCAGGATTCGTCTCGCTGGCGTTAGCAGCAAGTGCTGATCAGTTCGTGGTCGATGGTGTCGCAACGTTTCTGACTCAATTCATGTGTGTTTTTTGGTTGATTGGTGAGTTAGCGGTGAAAGAAACAATCTACATTACTCGATGGAAAAGGGCCTTCCATGCACGCACTGCTCTGGACCGTGAAACGTGAAGTGCGGCATTGGAAAACGAGCCCAGAGAGAAGGTGCCTGGGAGTTTGTTGTGGAAGCGAACACTCTGGAGCCCGGAGTTTAAAGCGAACTGTCAAATCAACCCCTGCAGAGAGGAGGAGCACAATCAAACGAAAAGTACGTCTGGGCTGATTCTCGGTGTGACGATCCCCGCGATGTTTTTGGGTAGCGTGTTGGGCGGCTGGATCCCGAAGCACTTCGGCTGGGGTGTGAAGGGCCTCCTGATGGTCGGCTGGAGCAGCAGCGCCCTGTCTGTGATCAGTTGCTTTGCTGTGCTGTCGACGAGCTTCGCGGTGTTCTCGATTTTCTTCATCCTCGCCCTGTTCGTTGTGTTCATCAGCGCGGCACCCCTCGTGACAGCCATCGAACGGGTGGTCCTCGAAGAAGACCGAGAGCTTGCCCTTGCCGTCAGCAACCTGTGCTCCAAGCTCTTCGGTGGCATAGGCGGGCCGCTTGTGTTCGGCGCTCTCATCGACATGTACCCATGCAGTCTGCGCTATGTATTCCTTGCGTTGACAACCAGTGGCTCGTTTGTGGTGGCCGCTAGCATGTTCTTCTGTTGGGTCGTCCACATCCACCACAAGCATCCCGACTTCTCTCGGGAATCGCCCGTGTCTGTGGAAACAGGCAAGGCAGCTGTGCTCTTCCCTTGAATTTTGCTTGTGTCGAATTCGTGTTGGAGATGCTGTGACAGTGCATCCACTTGTGGATGGTGCTTGTCCGCCACGTGGTGTTGCTTTGGCAAATCATTCAAGCCATGCCTTCTGCTGCAAGACACTATTTGAGTCTTGCTGTGCCAATCGGGCAAACTGGCTGCTAGTGAATAAAGTGCACCCTGTGGAGATTGAATTCCTGCGGGAATAGCTATTTATTCACCGAGAGAAAAGTCGTTTTCTTGCACGAGGTTTTCCAGATTGCCACGAGAGCCCGCAGGGCTCGAGTGGCAATCTGGAAAACCGAGTGCAAGAAAACGACGTCTCGAGGTAAGAAGATTGCTTTACTGCCGCATCACCTGACTTTTCTGCGTCCGAGAGAGCACCATTGTTCCAAAAGATCACAAGGTACCGAACTACTCGTCCCCTGGGATGGACTGTGTCAGAACAAAAACGAAGGAAAGAATGGCTCACAGTGTCCTGTAGGGCAAAACCCCTCTAGACCCACTTTTTCACGGGGGAGGGGTCCCCACGTCTCCCGGATTTTTATACAGTCAGTCAACAGTAGGAAAGAAAACAAACGTCAAAGTGCGTGCTTAGTATTAATCAGGAGCTGATCAATTGCTGTACACATGGTCTTGCACAACGCGGCGCGCACAAAGAACAAGGCGCCAACTGATCGAGAAAGTGTGGTAGTGCACTTTGTAAAGAGTGCACATATCTGGCAATGTATCCATCCTGAACTGTTAAGTGTCAACAAAAAACTTTCACTCCAAAAACTGCGATCCAAACAAACACAACAGTCACGAGAGCTGGTTTGTGGGTCTTGCCTGAAATAGACCACTGCTGCTAACTTGGAAGCAGTGAATGCAAGACTAGTCATGGTCGTATTGGGCGAATCGTTTACATCATTTCCCACCTGTCGTTCCACTTCTTTTCCTGTGGCTGGAGTTAGACCTCCCATGGAATGATGGAATGAAGCCATTTCGCATCGCGCTGCTCTCCCTCTCTCTGAACTTCTTACCTCAGGCTTATTAGGACCGGCCGCATTGCTGTCCTCAAAACTTTGCCGTTCTCGTTATGCCAGGTTACGCCACTGCACTACTTGTGCCCGGAGAAGATACAACCCTCGATATGTGAGGCAATAGGTGATAGGAGGCTTGCAAAATAAACCCGCGAACAGTACAGTTTTGCGGGAAGGCTGCTCCTGGTGGCAACCACTCCTGTGATCTTCGTGTTTCGGCTTGACCTTCAAGTGATGGTGGCAAAAGGTTCTCGCAATGCAACAGTGATGAGTGTTGCAACTGATAAAAGTGGGCCTCACAACACGAGCAGATGCGGCGAGTCCTGAGAAGCCACAGGCCAAGGCCGAGAATGGCATAAGCACAGACCCCGCTATGCAGACGCAATTTGTGCTTGTCATCCTACCCATGCCACCTTTTTTCTCCGGGTCCTTACTACCAGAACTACTACAAGCACCCTTCCTACAGGACCCCCACCTTTCTCGAAGAAAAAGGTGAAACACCACCCAACTGTTGCATCGGCAGAGAGCTCTCTCTGCTGCACATGGGCAATTTATGCAGCACACAGCAAAAACCCAAGTCCAAAGGGGCCGTGATGACACGATTCCCAGCCTCAGAGGCACGGCAGAAGGGCGAAGTCCGCACTAGCAGCCACGAGATACCTCGGGATTGAAACAGCTGAGATAAACACGAGGTGACAAGCTGGCCATCACCTGTTACGGCAGCGCGGCCAAGCCTGCATGAAGTTGGTGGATCATGTCCGGAGCCACACATTATCCGCTGCTTTGGTAGAGGTTGCTCCCCTACCAGGGGGTCACACAGCACTGTTCCAAACTGCAGCGAGCAACAAGAACAAGTCAAACTGCTGACTGTCGGTCGCCCAGAGGCTCCAAAATTCCGGAGAGTGCAGCGAGTTTTTACTCGGGGCACTCGTGATGTGGGGTGCCGCTCCACTTCCATCTTTCGCTGAGGATGAACCCAGCTCCCACTCAATAGCAACATTTTTTAGTGGTTTTCCGGCCACGAACCGCACATCCTCTTTACTGCTGCGGTCCTCGGTTCCTTGCAGTCAATATGCAGAATTTCGTTTTTTGACCCTGATGACATTGTGGGACCCAGTATCCGAGTCCATTGGGGGGAACCCTGGCCACATGTCGAAAAGGCAAAGAAAATTGTAGACATTGTACCTTCTCTTTCTCTGCCTTCGTTCTCTCCACAAGGGGAATGGTACCGCAACTTCGCCTCTTCGTTGTTTGCACCCACATCTGGATCCTCCCTCCTGGTGACTGTTCAGTTCCCTTTCCTTCAACGTTGCAAACACAAATTGCTCGGTCGCCTCGTCGGAAAATAAAACAGAAGACATACAACAACTACTGCCCCCAGATCACGCAGCTTTGATAGACCTTGCTCAGGGAGGGGAGAAAAGGAAGGGCTGGTGGCTGGCACCGAGATGGTCGCTAGCCGCATGGCACGAGCGACCAGCCAAGGCCTGCGTGCCAGGGTCACATTTATGGGATCTGGCAGCAGTGCCGGATGCCCTGTGATCCGCTGCATTGTGCAGGACGACATCCACTGCCAGGTTTGCGAGGCTGCTGCGGCCGACCCGCAGAGCGTGTATCACCGTGGACCGCCCATGCTGTTGGTTGAAGTTGCCGACAAGGGAGGGCCCACCGGGTTTGCAGGGGACAAGACTGTGGTCCTCATAGACTGTGGGCCTGGCTTCAAGAGCAATGCAGTACGCTTTTTACCCAAGCTGAATGTCCACCATTTGGATGCAGTGGCACTCACCCATGACCATTATGACGCGGTTTCATCACTGAACGACCTGCGTGAAATCCAGGCGGCTTCGTGCCCTCCAGGCGTGTGGCAGGTGGAGCAGACCCTGCCTGTTTACGCGAATGGGCGGGCGAAAGACACCGTGACAGCCATGTTTCCCTACCTGTTTACAGGAACGAACCACGCCACACTTGTTGGGAAGCTTTCATTAGAGCCCGCACTGCCGGGGGTTCCAATTGTAGTGAAAGGTTCCCACCCCTTTGAACTCGTCCCGTTTGAAGTCGAACACGGCACTGGGTATGCCTGTCTCGGGTACCTCTTCGGCACTGAGTCCACTGTCGCTTACATCAGTGACATTTCTCGGATGCCCGAAGACACACTGGCTGTCCTGCAAAAAACCGGTGTTGACATCCTCATCCTCGACGCCATTGCCCACCAGGCACGGCCATCACACTTCTCCTTGTCACAGGCACAGAACCTTATTCGGATACTGGAGCCAAAGCAACAGTGCTATCTTGTTGGCATGTCATGTTCCTTGGACCACTATGAGACCAATTCATTCTTGCTGTCTCAAGACCTGCCGTGCCCCGTGGAGCTCTCGTATGATGGTCTCTCCTTCGAAATTGACCTCTAAGAGGCAACAATGGTTACATTGGTGGTGAGCTCTGTATTTGATATCAAGGACCCAGGCTCAACAGTTACTCATAAACACTCTTTCCTTCGAAGTTGGCAATTGGAGTTAGACTGGTGACACCTTTCTGCCATCCCCCAGGGAAGCATTCTTGTCATTGCTGAGCTCACTGGTTGCACTTCTAGGATGAAACCCCATCTGTCCATATAGCAGCCGATGCAGAAGTGCATTCTCATCTTTCCTCCAAGCATTCTGGTGTTGTCCCTGGGGGTGAGCTGGAGATGAGGCAGTTCGAGGTGGGACCATCTCCCTTACAATTTATCCTTACCCTTCTCAGGTTACTCTTTGCAGGCTTCTGTTTGGGGGCTTCTTTGCGGATCCTTTCGTGTGTCAATCAGTCCCCTTTGGAGGTTCTCTGTTTCAGAATCTTCAGTTTTTAGACTGAAAGGGGTTTTGGGGTTGTTTCACTTCAGGGAATCTCTCTGTTTGGGGGTTGCTTTCCAGGGTCTTTCTTCAGGGTTCTTCAGTTCTTCCCCCAGGGTCTTCCACCAACCAGAGGCTGAGGGTTGTCCCAACTTTTTGGGTCACCAAAACTGATGTTTGAGGGTTGCCCCACTTTTTTGCACCCCTGGGGACAAAATCTGACTTGCCACCTCCTCACGGTCTTTTTCGAAACACAGCCAAGAAACAGTCCCAGGACAGATGTGGAGAGTGTCGACCAACTTGATGGAGCCACTGTCAAGCTGGTGGTGAACCCTTATACGGACGCCGTACTTTCGAAAAGTCCCTTGTATGGACAACACACTTTTGGAAAGTCCCTTGCATGTACACCTGACTTTTGGAAAGTCCCTTGTATGGGCACCTGACTTTTGAAAAGTCCTTTGTATGGACGGCATACTTTTGAAAGTACGTGCGCTCGGCTAAGGCCGGCGCGTGGCGAGACTGGAGGCAGCAGTTAAAGTTCGGGGAACAGCAAAGTTCGGGCGAAGCTAAGTTCGGGCAATGCTAAGTTCTGGTGAAGCAAAGTTCGGGTGAAGCTAAGTTCGGGCGAAGCAAAGTTCGGGCGAAAGCTAAGTTCGGGTGAGCAAAGTTCTGGTGAAGCAAAGTTCGGGCGAAGGTGAAGCTAAGTTCGGGTGAAACAAAGTCCGGGCGAAGCTAAGTTCTGGGTGAAGCAAAGTTCGGACGTTCTGGTGAAGCTAAGATCGGGTGAAACAAAGTTCGGCGAAGCTAAGTTCGGGTGAAACAAAGTCCGGGCGAAGCTAAGTTCTGGGTGAAGCAAAGTTCGGACGTTCTGGTGAAGCTAAGATCGGGTGAAACAAAGTTCGGGGCGAAGCTTAAGTTCGGGTGAAGCAAGTTCGGGCGAAGCTAAGTTCTGGTGAAGCAAAGTTCGGGCGAAGCAAAAGTTCGGGCAAGCTAAGTTCGGGTGAAGCAAAGTTTCGGGCGAAGCTAAGTTCAGGTTGAGCAATAAGTGTTAGGTGAAGCAAAAGTTCGGGCGAAAAGTGCAAAGCTCGGGTGAAGCTAAGTTCGGGCGAAAACAAAGTCCGGGCGAAGCTAAGTTCGGGTGTAAAGTTTGGCCTCGCACCCGGGAGGCCGCAGCACGGGGGGGGGGCCGCCCTGGGGCAGCCTTTTCCCGCCGCCCCCCCCTCCGGTATTTCTCCGGGGGGCTGAGAAACTCCGCAAAAAAAACGCAAATTTCGGGGGGACAAAATCTGACTTGCCACCTCCTCGCGGTGTCCCCTGGAAACGTGTTTTTCGAAACGCGGCCAAAAGAAAAAGAAGGGGTTCCCCAGTGCCGTGTGGCAGGTGCCGGTTCAGTGTGAACCGGTGCGGTCAAAAACTGCGCCTGCCAGTGGTGTGGTTGTGCCTTTTGCTGTTTGTGTGTGTACGAACCGAAAAAAACACGGAGAACACCGACCAGGCACCAGGTAAACGTCTGGAAACAGTATGGCGGGGCAATTTTTATTCCCAGGAGACTTGCTCCCAAGAGACTTTCCTTCACTCCAAGCGCGGTTTTGCGGGTTCCCCTTTTGGAACTTGCTTCTTTTTCCCAAAAAAAAAAAAAGTGTCACTGCATCGCGGGTTGTTTTACCTGGTCGGACCGGGCAGAACCTTTCCCCCAGGAGTATGGAGCAGGGGGGGTCTTTTCGCTTCAGCCGGGGCAGTGGCTGATGGGCGGCGATATTATTATTTCTGGGGGGGTGGTGGCTGGTCGTCCCCTGGGGGGCGCGGTTTTTTCAAGAGTTGTGGGTTGCTCAGTCCCACCACATGGCCGCTTGGTGAAGGAACTTCTCTTCGGGTGTAAGATCTTCCCCGCGGGTGGACGCGGAGGAAGAGGGTTCTTCTCGTATCCCACGAGAAAATTGAAAAGGAACTAGCCCAACACACCCCTAGCCCCACTTGTTTCCCGTACGATGCTCCCAGTTGAAAAAAAAAAAAACCAGGGGGTCTTTTCTCTTGAGTGCCTGCGGGTTTGTTTCTGGTGCTGGTGCGTTTTTCGGGTCTCTCGTTTTGGGGGGGGTGCCTGCGGGTTTGTTTCTGATCCGGGTTTGCGGTCTTGCGGACCTGCGGCTTTGGGGTTGGACCGGCACGACCGACGAGGATGGCCCATCCTCGACCCCCAACAGGCCCCGCTTGGTCCCCATCGACCGCTGTCTCTGCCTGTACGGCTCGGACGGGGTTGCCCTGAGTCCCCAGTGCCGTGGGGCAGGCGCCGGTTGCAGTGTGCAACTGGTGCGGGTTCAAACCGCGCCTGTCTGTGTTCGTGGTTGTGCCGTTTTTCGTTGTGAAGAAGTGAACCCGGAGAACCCACCAGGTCAGGCACCAGGTTTCTTGTCTGGCAAACTGTACGGCCTGGTGTTTAAAAAAAAATCAAGGCTGTCTGCGCGGTTGGCTGTGACAAGTCCACTCCTGCATTTCACAAAATTTGCAGCAGGAGGGACTGAGTCACACCAATCGAAAAGACACCGGAGAATACCCGAGTGTCGGCCCACAAACGAAGTATTTGAACTTCCCCTTTTGGAACTTGCTTGTCTTGCCCATTTTTCCCAGTTTGCCTCGAAGGCCCCCGGACGATTCTTCCAAAAAAAAAAAACGACATCGAAGAGGGCAGGTGGTCCGCCACCAAAGATGATTCAGCCCTGATAAAATAGAGTGAAACCTGTTTGTGTCTTTGTGGTGAACCGTTTTGCTTCGCTGGGGTGAGTAAGAGAAAAGGGGCTTGAGGACGGACGCAAGCTGGCTTTTCTTGCGGGGCCAAAGTAGTGGAATTCCCTGCGTCTGTGCAAGAAAGGGTTGCTTGTGGCGAAGCGGCGGCCTTTCCAGGCTCCCAGCTGAACCCCCAGAAAGAAAAAAGAAGGGGTTCCCCAGTGCCGTGTGGCAGGCGCCGGTTCAATGTGAACCGGTGCGGTCAAAAACTGCGCCTGCCAGTGGTGTGGTTGTGCCTTTCGTTGTTTGTGAAGAAAAAGAATCACACGGAGAACACCGACCAGGCACCAGGTACACACGTCTGGAAACAGTACGGCGGTGCATTTTTATTCCCAGGAGACTTGCTCCCAAGAGACTTTCCTTCACTCCAAGCGCCGATTCGCAAAATGACATGGCCGCTTGGTGAAGGAACTTCTCTTTGGGTGTAAGATCTTCCCCGCGGGTGGACGCGGAGGAAGAGGGTTCTTCTCGTATCCCACGAGAAAATTGAAAAGGTAGCCCAACACACCCCTAGCCCCATTTGTTTCCCGTACGATGCTCCCAAAAAAAAAAAGTGCTACGTGAGCAACGATCCCACAGCAAATTCCTGGGGGTGTTGCCGTTGAGGGTGGGACTTCGCCTAGCCTGCGTGCCGTCCGAGGCCGGCATCTCCTCGTCTTCCCGGCGCACCCTCCGTGCCCCCAAGGAGGGAGCCACCCTCCCCAGGGACACAGAGAATGCGCTCCTCCGGCGCTGCTGCCCCGTCTGTCTGTCCGGCCGCCGCTGGTGAGCCCCCCCTAGGGCTATGTAGGATGGAAACGTTGGAAACGTTTCTGTTTCCGTTTCCGTTTCCGTTTCCTTCTTTTTGGCGGTGGATGGAAACGCCGTTTCTTTTCAAAAGAAACGGCTGGTATGCCACTAGTATACTGGCTGAAGGTCCGACCGGAAATGTGTTCCGAACGGCGGACCCCGCAATCCAGTGGGAAACCATGGACAAGGAGGCTCCGAAAAAGAGGGAGGAAAGAAGCATAAGAGTTGCGACCGCGCAACCACACGCATCCGGTTGTGATGACTTTGAGGTCTGCAGCTCTTTATACCAATGGCTGTTGTGGCGACGATGCTCTGTTGATGCGAGGCCGTTAGCCAGCGCGCTGAAGACGATCGGGAAAGCACATCCGCTTCCAATAATAGGCTATACAGATACGATCGTTCAGGACAGCGGGAGCACCGCCGCACCACAGGCTACAAGACCGGGGGTTTTCAGCGGTGTAAGACAAAGAGGGAGTGCAATCAGCATCAGGAGGTGAGAAGGGCACACATATGCCGGGGCAATGTTGAACCCGCCAGAAAAGCGATGGCCACGCAGTAACGTGTGTGTTAAACATCGATTGCCACAGTGCACCTTGCATACGACGACGGGTGGCAACCGTCACCGGAAGGGGCACCATCGGGCGGTGTTGTCGGAGCATAGACAGCGACGGCAGGAAGAACCCCACCGACAATGCAGAAGAGGACTGCAGATTCAAAAAGCCCCACTCGGCACGGCCGCCGATACAAGTAAACATGAGAACGTGGGTTGGAAGCAGCAGAGGACGAAGTGGTAGGCACAGAAGAGTGGAATCTGGTGTCAGAAAACCTCAGCATCCGCATGTGACGACATTCTGCATCATTAGCTTGTGGTTTTCTATTTGCTCGTCTCAGATCGCCGACGAAAGAAACCGGTGAGCATCAGCGACTGCTCTGCACAAACGAGACCGCGACGACACACAAGAAGGGGCCGAGCCAAGTCGAAGAACAGCCCAGGAAGGGCCCTGAAGAGTCAGAGAGCCCGCCAGAAGACGGAGGAAGAGAAGTGCCCGCTGGTAGATCAAAAGAAGAAGGTGATCCCGCCCTCTGAAAGGAAAGCCAAAATTTGGCTGGAAACGGACACCCGACGGACACACAGAAGGACCCGCGAAGTGGTATCCTATAGGACCCCTCAGCATGAGGAGCCTTCCGGCGTTTCTTTTAAAAGAAACGGAAACGTTTCCGTTTCCGTTTCCGTTTCCGTTTCCATATTTCGAAAAAACTAAAAGAAACGGCGTTTCCATCCAACTTAGCCCTAGGGGGCACCGCTGGACTTCCCTCCCTGACCCCCTGCAGGAAGTCGCTCTGCCTAGCAAAAGGGTGGTAGAGCCGAACTCCCGCACCACGGCCTCGGACCCCCAGAATCTCCCAGCTCTCCCGTGAACACCGGGTCATGGCCGCCAACTCGTCCGGCACCCGCTCGCCCGCGAGGCAGACCACCTCGCTCTTCCCTCTGTTGAGGTGCATTCCCACCTCCAGCTCGAATGCGGCGAGCCGCGCAATCAGGTGCTCCCATAGCCCCGCCGCGGCGCCATCATCCAGGTAGAACGCTCGCGCGTCTAGCTGGGACACCCGCAACGCGTCCGGTTGTGCTGGGGGGGCTGGCTCCTGTACCGGGGGGGCTGGTACCTGTACCGGGGGGGCTGGTTCCTGTACCGGGTTTGCTGGGCCCGCCCCTGCCCCGTCCACCTCCATGTCCTGTTGCTGTGGTTGTTGTTGTTGTTGTTTTGGGGCTGGGCCGGGGCTATGGCCCCCTGTGGAATATCATTGGCCCCCAAGGGTGGCAGCCGCTCGGCCAGGGACAAGTCCGCTTTCCACAGGACCTTCTCCAACACGAGACAGAAGAACAACGGCCCGAGTGGGTCCCCCTGTTGCACTCCGCACTCGGACCAGACCACTTCCCCCCCAAAGGAAAGCCGTGACCTGCACCCGTACGCCGCTACCGCGTATGGCAGGAGGCCTGGGGCGCTCTCGGCCACTGCCTGCAAGATGGCCTCCCTGCTCACCTTGTTAAAGGCGTTCTGCAGGTCCACCTTCAGGATCCCCCACCCTTGGCCGTCGCACCGGCACGCCTCCGCATCGCGCAGACCATGGCGTTGGCACCGGACTTCATCCCGACCCTGGTCTGGCCGCACCTCTCCAGGATGGGCTTCACTGCCTGCACCACGGACTTGTCCCTGGCCAAGATCTGGAGACACAAAGAAGTTGGTAACCCAAAGGAAGCGAGCTAGAGAGGCGCACGGTGCAGGACGCAAGCCCTGCACTTTGCGTCCACCCCTAGCTCGCACACGCGCAAGCCACACACCACCTACCCCACACCACCGTCCCACACGCACACGAAAACAAAAAAGAACATACACGCACACCACCCGCACTCACCCACACCTGAACCGCACCCACGCACACACGCCCCCCGTACACAACGCGCGAGGGAGGGGATGTCGGACGGAGCAGGAGCGCCGCAGCAGGCGAGGGGTGCCGGGCCCCCATCGTACGCGGCAGCCTTGGCGACGGGCATCGGGGCGAAGGGCTCGAGGGGAGCCGGAGGCGGAGGCGGACAGCCCGCCGACGTGAAGGGCGCGAAGGGCGGCGGGCAGCCCGCTGGAGCGAAAGGCGGCAAGGCTCCCCCAGCGGAGGCGCAGGCAGGCGGCGGGGGCCCCTTAGCGCCTCCCTGCTGGGAGTTCGCGAAGACCGGCGAGTGCCGGTTTGGGGAGCGGTGCCGGTTCCGGCACGCTCGCAACGACGCGGCGGCCCCAGCTTGCTGGGACTTTGCGACGCGCGGCTGCAGCCGCGAGACGTGTCGGTTCCGGCACGTCGCCCTGTGCCGCATCGAAGGCTGCCGGGACGGAAGCTGCGCGCTTGCGCACTCGCCGCGGGAGCAGCGGCAGAAGGGCGCGCCTTCCCAGCCGCTTGGGAACGCAGTCGGAGGCAAGGGAAGTGGTATGGCCGCTTCCGTTTTTTTTTTTGGGGAGGGGCAGCACGCAGGGACCCCCATCGTGAGGTCGGGGCGGGTGCAAAGGAAGGGGGGGCTTCACCCGGCATTCCCGTTTGCTGGGGAAGCGCAGGCCCTTGCGATGGAGGTCCTGCTCGGGGAGGAGGGGACGGCGAGAAGCGTGGTCCGCCACGCGTTTTTGCAGGAGCTGTGGGCAATGTGGACGGCCTGCGACGAGCAGCTTCCCCTCCCCCCAACGGAGCAGGGCGTGGCGGACTTCCGGGTCTGCCCCACCTGTGGAGAGGTGGTCCAGTCGCAGGGAGCGTTGGAGCGGCACGCGCGGGACCACAAGGCGGCGTGGCGGGCACAGCAGGTGTCGGGAGCACGGAGGGCGGCCACCCACCTGTACAGCCTGCACAAGAAGTGGCTACAGGAGGAGTACGACGCGGGGTACGGCGCCGTGTGGGCCGAGTGGGAGGCGAGCGTGGAGATCGTCGAGGTAACGGACTCGGACGAGGGGTCGGAGATGGAGAGCGTCCCGTCCCTCGCGGGCCCGGCGGAGCAGGAGAGGGAGCAGGCAGCGGAAATCAACCCACAGGAAAAACCAGGAAACCCACAGGACGCACCCACGACAGCAGAAGGAGCCCAGGGGGTGGACACTCAGCCGGAGCCGCCCCCGAAGGGAGAGCAGGTGGTCGAGGGCGGGCCCCGGGCGGAGGAGGAGAAAGGCCCCGAGCCTGCGCCGGACCAAGGAGAGCCGGACCAGAGCGAGGACACGGGCGAGACGGCGAAGCGGAGACGCACTCGTGTCCCGATGGACGAGGACGCGGCGCCCCAGGCGGACGGTCCCGGAGCCCGCCCCGACAGCACACAACCGGGGGCAGGGGTGGGGACGACCTGACGGTGGACGGGTGTGTAGAAGCAAACCCGGGCCCCGCAGCGGATCCGCCCCCCCCTCAGGAACAGCCACCACAACAACAACAACAGCAGGAACCTCCACCACAACCACAAACAGGCGAGCAGGCGATCCGTGCCCTTCACTCGGACATGGTCGCCAGGCAGCAGGCAGCCCGGGGGGCGCCAGACGGCTGCTGCAGGATGGGGGTTCAGGCGAAGTCGGGGCGGCACAAGGCCGACTGTCTGTACCAACCCGCCAACCTGGCAGCGCTGGCGGAGGGGAGGGTGCCACCGACCAGGTGGTACACTCACCTGGGGTCCGACCCCCCCCTGTTGATAGGGCAAGCAGCGGCCGGGCCCCCCGTCCCCTTGCCTCCGGTACAGCAGGGGCAGGGGGCGGGAGGGGACGCGGCGGCAGATGCGGAAATGGAGGCCCTGCCGTTCACCCTCGCGGAGCTGGCCACGCTCCGGGTACCGAAGCTGGAGCGCATTCCGCGGGAAGCGCAGCTGGCGGTGGGGGGACAGCTAGCAAAGGTGATGCGGACGGCGGCCACGGGGAGCGCCGCGGGGTGGCTCCACCTGTTCGCCTTCCCGTCGCTAGTCTTGTGCCGGTGCCCCCGGGGGGGCAGGAAAAACATCACGGCCACACTGAGGAGGAGGGCTCACATGTGGATGAGGGGAGAGTTCTCGACTCTCTGGGCAGAGGCGGTTGAGATAGCCGCGGGGCGGGTGGAAAAGGAGAGGGTGAGGTTCATGGTGGATATAGAGGAGGACGGGGGGGTCGGGGCGCACCTGGGCCTGGGAACGGACGTGGAGAGCGTGGAGCAGCTGGACGATGCCACGGTGAAGGAGGTGCTGAAGCACGGGAAAACGCGGTGGTTCGGTCGAGCGATCGCAGCCCTCTCGGCGGCCAAGGTTGCGTCAGTGACGGAGGACTCGCTACGCACCATGAGGGAGAAGCACCCGGAGGCGGCACCCCCGCCGGGGCTACGGGGAGTTCAGAGGCAGGAGGTGGACAGCCCCCATGTCACGAAGGAGGCGGTGAAGAAGGCGTTGCGGTCCATGCCAAGGGGAACGGCGGCGGGACCGTCGGGCCTGACTGCGCAGCACCTGCTCGACTTGCTGGGCCCGGCATGTCCCCTGGCGGAGCCCCTGGCCGCGGCGGTCGGTTGCCTGGCCGTCGGGAAGATGGCAGAGAGCGCCAGGCCGTTTTGGTACGGTGCAAAGCTGGTAGCGCTGGAGAAGAAGGATGGCGGCCTCCGTCCGATCGCCTGCGGGGAAATCCTGCGACGGCTAGCGGCGAAGGTCCTGATGGCGGACAAGGAGGTCAAGAAGGCCATCGAGAAGGCCCTGTTAGGGGCAACCCAGACAGGGGTGGGGAGAAAGGCGGGGGCGGACGCAATGCTGACCTCTATGAGAAGAATAGGGGCGCTCTACATGTCCGAGGGGCCGGGGAAAGGGCGTGGTGAAGCTGGACCTAAAGAACGCGTTCAACCTTGTGGACCGGCAGTCTATCCTCCTGGCGGTGGCGGAGGAAGTCCCGGCTCTTGCTCGGTACGCGGAGGCGGCTTATGGGGCCAGGTCGCAGCTGACCTTCGGGCACGAAGTGGTGTGGTCGGAGAGCGGGGTGCAGCAGGGAGACCCCCTGGGGCCGCTGTTCTTCAGCCTCGTGTTGAAGAAGGTGCTCGAACGGGTGGAACGAGGGATGGGGGAACTGGAGGGGGACTTCTTGGAGGCCAGGTCCTTCTACCTCGATGACGGGGCGCTGGCGGGAACCTGGCAGGCCTTGGCGAACTGGGTTGCCCTGTTTGAGAGGGAGG